>JAAAKM020000211.1:16233-29572 GCA_010016025.2 Alatinidae sp. Z8VKAUB7J3 | reverse complement strand
AAGACGAAGGAAGGTTGTTTTGTTTTCCTTGTCTTCTCTTTGGAAGCTCTTCTCGGGAGACGAAATGGACAGAGACTCGTGTATCTGACTGGAGGCACCTCGTGCAATTTTTGCAGAGACATACTCAGGGTGCTACATAGTTTACCCAATCTCTTACATAATTTTTAGCTATCGTACCGTTTTTAGATGTGTTTTTTCCGAGGATAAAAAAGTGTAGGGTTTGATTTAACAACTCCAAGCTTCTTCTCTACAACTGAGAATATTGTTTCTTTTTCCCCTTAAGGTACGTGTGACCACGGCCCGTCCCCAGAACTTTGAATATAATTGCTTGTTTCAGATTAGCATCTTCCAGTAGCATTAGCAGATAAGTAATAACATAATTTGTTGCAACATAGTATTTTCTTAACACATTAATGATTCTCGATTTATGACTGCCTTGACATGATGCTCTTAAATTTTTATTTATAATTTTAAAGATTAAACTTATTTGATTAATGTAAAGTGTAGAGGGTGGACTAACAGATAATTTCAACATAGAACTTTACGTATAATTTTTCACTGTATTACAACCTACCGGTCACGCCCAATTTAGCAATCTCTCGGTGCAGCCCCCCCGATAAGCAGTGGGGGCGGCCACGCCCAATTTAGCTCACCCTTTGATTACGCCCATGCTTGCACACACATAAATTTTGATCAGCAGCCGCCACTGTTCCTTGCTTATCCTCTAGAAACAAAAAATTTTTCTTGCCCAGTAGGCATTACTTTGCCTTGACAATTTGTAGTTTAATCAATTGGTTGAAATCGAAAAAAGTTTTCAGTTATTTTAAATTTGACGACTTCCTTTTCGGTCTTTTTTTTTACGGTAATCCTTGTTATCTCCGGCTTTTTGCCACAAACTCCATTGTTTGGCGCGTTGGCATCTTTCGTAGCCTCGTTTCCATTCTAGTAGCAAAAATATTTCTCTGGTCGCTTCTTTGCCCAGTTAAAGAATAGGGCTTAATTATGAACAAACAGTTTTAAACGTTGGAATGGTTTGACACAGCATAGGTACTTGAGTGTTAGTGGTTTCTATCTCTCGCAAATAACTTCAGATTTGTTATTTACTATCCACTTAAGATAAGAATTTAATCCAAATCTTTTTAGTATCTTAAACACCAGATGTAAATCTCACTTATTTTTAGCTTAACTTATAGAACTGCAACCAAACAACATTTGCTTCAAATAAACCAGACGAATTTTCAATGAATGGATAGGGAGAAAGGTGTGCTCTCCTATTATTTGATTACTGATAATGAATGTATTGTATCCCAGTTAATCTATATTGGAGTGAAGTGATTTAACTCTGCTGATACTTTACAAAAAATACCGACAAATATCTAGTTACGACAATGACCACCCAACGAAATCAAAATTGCCAGTGGGAGTCGGAGGGATAAACAGAGCGTTCTCGTTTTGTTCCATTCCATTTTCGGAGAAGGTTTTGTATCTTTGACTGTTAAGAAATGACATGAGAATCTCTTGTCTTCCTTTTATCTTGTTTCATCACTGTCTTAATTCTCTTTGCCAGGGAAAAGTATAACTTGGCGAACACCGGAGCGGCAGAAAAAGCCCCCCCCCCTCACACACACACTCACCTTAAAGATCAAATTTTTAGTTCGTCTCAATCTGATAAGGAAAATGGAGACTTGGGTAGCGATGAAAATTCTATCTTTTAAATATCCTCAAGCCCTTTTAACTTGCATAACTGTCATCCAAGGTTGTAATCACTCTTATAATACGTTAGTGACATACGTTAGTGACATAGAATTATTAATGAACCATCAGAAGTTGTTCCCAACCCTCATTTTTTGAGAGATGACGGAAGTGGATTCGGATCTGCTGTAGCATAAGGTATAACCTATTGCTTTTAACATTGGGATGCTTTGAGGGTATAAAATGGTGAAGGAAGCATCAGCGTAATGCTACGTTAGTTTTATTGTGTAGAGAAAACGTTGTAAATAAAGGATCGCTTTCTCATAGTAAAACTAGAATCTTTATGGTCACAAATCAGTGGCTGAGCCACTTTAGGGAAGGGCTTGAGCTTTTCAGTTAACCTAATTTCACCACTGACCTCTTTAACTAATAATTCTTAATAACTAATGAAAGTCCATGCCACGCCTCGTATTTCTAAGTACTTGCCGTTCAGCTTTCAGGTATGGTACAGAGGCGTACGGCAGTAGGCGTACAATAAACCATTTAGTAAACTATGATCTAAAAAGAACAAACGAAGACAAATAAGCCATTCCCAATTTTTTGAACTACTAAACTACAGAAAAGCTTGAGTAATCAATACATATTTACCAATTTTCAAATGAAGGTGTTCGGTTTGGCCATATGAATAAAATGAAAATGAGTTTTAGAAGAAGTATGTGAACCGACATCATGCAAAGTGAAGAGGGTAGATATAAATTCGATAAAATTAAAATATTTTAACAAAGACAGTTTTTCTTTATATATATATTTTCCATTATACTATTCTCCCGTAAGGTTAGCATTGAACCCGCTGCTACCAAAACGTTTATCCCCGATATATATTTATGGATAACCACTGCGACCTTTAGTTTAATTTGTCCTTCTGCAATGATTCATCGTAACTATAACAACAACGTTCGATCGTCAAGGCCAGGATTCACAGAAACTCGCGTTTTAACTGAAATGCGACTACAGCAATGAGCAACAGGAAAACGTCAATAAGAAGAGTAGCCTTGCCAAATTCGAACTAATAATGCTAATAAATTAGTGAGTAACTTCCTTCCGTTTACTTTCTTTTAAGGATCCTATATGTTTTGGAAATGTATCTTGATTTACTTACTCTTACCATAAAAGGTACATAGAGAAGACTTCGACATTGGGATGGGAAATTAACGCAAAATAGATCAAACTATAGGTCTCATTTTTGGAACAACATATCGTGATTCCAAACACAAGAAAATAAAACTATTCCAGCAGCTCCTGCAACTGCCTGGCACCTCCACTGTCATCTTCTTCAAGGGCCAACTTCATGACAAATGTTTCCCTTCTACAGTAAATTATAACTCCCATTCATGAAACCTAACAAAAACGCAAACTTTGAAAATGGTAACAATGCTGCGTCACAGGAAAGGATCATGCTAGACACAACTTGATTTGATCAAAAACCAACGCAAGGGTCCGCCAACATCGTACAGTACGATGAATCTTTAATGTATTCACAATTTTAAACAGCAATGAGCTGGAGACATTTGGAGAAGACTCGCCAATTGCTGGCATACCAATGGACTCAAAGAGATCACAACAGTAATAGGAACCACGAAAACACGAAACAGAATCGTCATTTCGACAACTGTCGTAAACTTTGCCTACGATCACACAGAATTGCACACGATCAGCAAAGATAGAAGATTATGGTGAAGTCCAATGTTCATCAACGGACTTTCAAAGTTTGAGAAGAAGAAAGATCACGACATATCTACGGTCGAATACCCTAAGTGGCAATTCTTAAATGAAAAAATGTCGCTTCCTAGGAAATAGAACAGATAGGACTCGTAGTTAATGTAATTGTTACATATGATTATAGAGTTTAAAGTCGATTTACTTTAACAGTTTCACAGTAAAAAAGTAATTAAAACTACAAGCAAAAATGAAAAATGAATCTTAGAACGTAAATACTATATAAAGGAAACAATATTTCAAAAATTGATTTAAAATATACAACTAGATATGAAGAATAAAAGATTTATTAAAAAAGAGAGAAAGACCCTGCTTTCAGAATGATCCTTTCACAGAGGTGTTAACTAAAGAATGAACAAATTAAGGATTTAAAAGGACACGACAAAAGTGAAATGATGAAAAGAGTATTTTTTATCATTTTTTAATTTACGACGAGGAAGATTAAAAGTATTGACGTTGCTCCTCTTCCTTTTACTTTAGCTTTTTTACAAGATTCATCCTTTCAACGCTTTTAGATTGTAGATAAAGTATTCCATACTTTAGACCCCAGATATGAAATATCCTCACTGCCCTTGGATGCTTTTTCGAAACAGCACATGTAGCTTATTTTCATCTCTACTGTAGGTAGGAACACCTCTGCCATATATAAGACGTCGGTATTTATAAAGAATTTAAAAATGATTCTTACAATGCACTGTTCAATCAGTTCCTTTATTGTCGTACAAATTATATCTTTAAAGGTTTCGAGGTCAATATGAGATATCTTTTTTTTAAATTGAAACAAAATTGAATGCATTGGTTTTTAGCGGCTTGAACCTTTGTTTTCAATATCGTATTCTATACCGGATAACAGGCACTGCAAGCATAGTCAAAGTGAGGTTGTATCAAGGCATTGCAAAGTAGCCTCCGTAAGGACTAGTCATGAAAATTTTGACGTCGATACAGAAGTTTCAGTCTCCCATTTATCCTACTAATTGCTTTTGTGGTCATTGATTTATTCGAAAGATTGTCATCAAGTTTGTATCCAAGGTATGAGACACTGCTGTGCTGATTAAGTTTGGTATCTTTCCTTTTGATGACCAATGCCTGGTGCCTTTTGCCTCTCACATGTTTTGTGAAAGAGATTTTGTTTTGTCTCCTCCAAAATAGTGACTTAGGTTATTGTCAACAAATTAGTCACATAGGGAATTGAAATTTCTTTTTAAATGTCTTTTTACAAAGAACACTAGAGAAATGGAAACTATGTCACCACTGAGGATTGAACCCGTGACCCACGATTTCACGACGTGCGCTCTACCAACTGAGCTAGGTAACCTCCGATGTTTACATATTCTATTTCTCTAGTCGCCACATTAGCTCCAAATCATCTACCGCTGTACATCGACATCAAGCTGAACGCAATTAGAGACCAGCCTCTCTGCGCCATGTAACTTGACCAAGGATGGACTGCCATCTGGCCAGTCATACCCAAAGCCCATTGAAAGTAGAAAGTATCATTGAGAAGAGAGGATTTGAAGTATCAGTTAAATGTCCTGTTTATTTTTTTTATTTTTTTTCTATGAAAAAAAGACAAAAGTCGTCAGGATACAGAAATAAGCCGTAGCAATCAATAATAACAACCAGAAAGTCCCCTAACATACCCCAAAGAAGTTGCATAAAAACAAATCTTTCGCAGCCAATAATTCTCAAGAACCCTGGCCCTTTGGTATCTGAGACTATATGTTGATGTGTACCATCAGATGGCAATACGGTACGCAGTTTCATTTGCTATTAGGGTACTGTACTTGTATAATTTGAAAGAGTAAGTCTCTGTTATTCGAATGAGAAAGTGAAGTCTGTCAAGCTTCGGTCAAGAAATTCACGTTTGCGTGATGTCTAGGGCAGAAATTACATTGACCAATGTGAAATCTTCCTTGCGTCAAGTTGAAGCTCTAGATCAGTGGTTCTCAACGGGGGCGGTAGCGCCCCCCAGAGGGCGCTAGCGCTTTCAAAGTGGGCGTTAGCGAGCAAGGGGGCGGTAGGGGGGCGTTAGCGATTAAAAGGGACGGTGAGAGCGACCAAAGGGGGTGCTGGCATGATGGAGGTGCCCTATTTGAGTAGGCCCTGCCTTAATCACATTAACTTGCTTACAGTAACTCTTTGAAACTCCTCCCTTTTTTGTGATTTCCGTGACACCCACTGCATACAATGTGACTTTATTTTACAGTATGTTCATGACACTTATAATTATTTATTAAAATTATTTAGTTGATTAGAGTACCTTTTTGCAGCTCTTATTGTTTAAAATTAAATAAGTTGTTTCCCATTTCCCAGATTGAAGAAATCGTTAAGAAACTTTGACTACTGAAATTACTGGGCCATACCTGAGTTTCGTACCAAAAAAAACAAACGTGTACGTTGAATTCGAATTTACCGTCGGTGGTGTTAAGGGGTATTCCAAAACGACTTTTTAAACGTCATTCTACTTCATCAGAACTATCACAGACAAAACACATGACCCCTGATTCTGCATTCTATTATTACTAAAGAAGGACATGTTTTTAATTTCTCCCAACGTGTGTCTTACTGGGCTTATTTGCCACGGACATGTTTTTCAAACTTCGGCATTAAAGGGTTCTGAAGGTTGAGTGGAACAACAATATGCTTGACTACAAAGCTACCTGAAGAAGCTACTGCTGCGGGAGAATTCCATTCTGTTTTGAAAGATGCTTAAAACTGATTTAGAATAAGAGAGAATTCATAAACTAAGACTTAACTAGCGAATCCTTGAACCACTAACTAAAGTGAAGTTTCGTCAAGTAGGAGTAGGGAGGAAAAAGAGTATTCATATGTTCATAAATCATCGACTGTCATCGTAGATTTATTTTGTTCTTGAAGTTCAAAATTCCTCACGTGTTTTCAATCTTCTTCTTCTTCTTCTTCTCCTTTCGGCTTATCCCATTTAGGAGTCGCCACAGTGAGTCAACTCCCTCCACCTTTTCCTGTTATGTGAATCTTTCTCACTCACTCCTGCATTCCTCATATCTTCCCTGATTGAGTCCGTGTAACGTCTTTTTGGTCTACCCTTCTTTCTCTTTCCTGGTAATTCCATTCTCAACATTTTCTTTCCTATGTAGTCCTCATGTCGTCTTTGTACATGTCCATACCATCTCAGCCTCCTTTCCCTTATCTTGTCACCTATTCTTCGCACATGTGCTGCTCCCTCATATATATTCAATGCACTGAATTATTCACTGGCAACATTTTGTTGCAAAAAATCTCAGCAAGGAATTACATGAATCATTGCAAATTGTGATAGATACCGTAAACTACATTAAAGTGCATGCTCTCAACAATCGTTTGTTCCGCAAGCTTTACCAAAATAATGACCAAGACTTCAACCGATTGCTTATATACACATATACGTTACCTGTCAAAAGGAAACTGCCTTTCCCGCTTTTACGAGTTATTTGATTTAATTGTTGAGTTTTTGGATTCCCACAAACACATTACTGAGTGAACGTGTTCGTGCCAAACGGAACGATATCGCCGTTGATTATGCAGCTCCAAGGAAATAAGATTGATTTGGTGAAAGCAAAGAGTGGGATAATGTCCTTTATTTCTAAATTGGACTTATTCCACCAAAGTATTTGCCGTCGTGAGTTCTTCCATTTTCCCTGCCTAAGAAATCACATTGATGTCACTGATGATGAATAAAAGGTATATACCTCGCATATGAAAGCATTAAAGGCCGACATGGAAAAGCGCTTTTGTGATCTGCTGAACATGTCCTTTCCTGGGGAAGGGGGACTTGGAACAGCCAGGCATCTGGATAAATATTGTATGCTTCTCAAAATTGGTATCTTGAATCCCTTTCAAACGTCCATCATAAGCACTTTGGTTTTCAAAAGGTGAACTCTCATCTCCGCCCAGGCACTGGCTGTTCCTCAGCAATTGCTTGTATAGCTGCTGTCCTCCCATCCAAAATAAAAGACCATTTCTCCGGCTGATCACGATTTTTCAATGCTGTATTCCTTCTGTAGATGCCCATCAAATGTAAACTTTTGGTTATTTTTATATGTATTCCCAATATAATTTTTTTAATTCATCGTTGTAAAACAGTCTTCGGGACTTTAAGTAATTGCTTTTACTATCTAGTCCTCAAAATAACGAAAATGGGTGCGAAAAATAGATTGGTGGGGCTTGGGGGGCGTTCGATTAACCCAGAGGCGTCCAAGGGGGCGGCGGCGCTAAAAAGGTTGAGAACCACTGCTCCAAGTGAAGCATAAAGATAAATCTCCAAGGAAGGGACAGGAGAAAATGTCTTAATATTTATTACTAATATTCATTACTTATATTCTGGAGAAAATAATGCTTTATCATAACAGTTGTCACAGCTGCGCCATTCACCCTGTTTTAATGTAGGCTGCAAAGAAAAACTTTTAGAAAGAAGCAAATAGGGGAATACAGCTGTATTAGGTTACTCTGGCTTGCGTTGGATAGTTTCTCTGTCTGGAAGCCAAATATTCCTTCATAAACGTTCAAGCGCTTAGTAGACCCGTAGCTAAGGGGAGGGGGCTAAGGAGGGGCCTATTATTAGCTCCCAAATTCGTCTGTCAAGATATGAACATGTATAGGCTTTCCTTAAGCAGTTGCAGTTTCTCCCCCACCCCAATTCAGAATAACCCCATAAAGATAAGAATAGCACCCCCAAATTTCTAATCCAGGCTACGGGCTTGGAACTAAGAATGAGATAACACCTACAAAATATTCAAATATTGCTTGTATTAAAGTAAAGTAAAGCCCAATATTTCGTCATAAAGATACGAGAGCAAAAGCAAAGGGTCAATGAAGTCAAGTTTTGTAAATTGACCTTTTTTTCTTAGACTAGCCATCTACGTAAACATGCAATGGTGTGAGTATTGTCTGGACATCTCCTTGTATGATGTGGTAGATTAGTTATCAGTATCTGTCTCCTTTTCTCACGTGTAAAAACCAGCCGTCAATAAAGATAACTCGGCTTTAGTGTGAGATGCCATTTATCTTTGTAAGATAGCTAGCAGCAAAGCCCTAAGAACACGAGTCAGGTCAGTGGAGGAAAGCAACTGACACAACACCTAAAGACAAGTAGTTTAGAATTCCGAATCACGTCAATTTTAACAATTGTGATTTTCTTTCAACGCGTGGTCAAAGACAATTACAATTACTACATCGACATAGAGAGAATCAGCATAACTGCTTAACGCTACAAATGGCACCCAGACAAAACTCTGTCCATGAAGATACAAAAATCATTACCATAAGAGAATCCTACGTAAATATCAAGGAGAAAACCAACCTGTTATGATGAGAGCAATATGTCTACTGCTGGCATAAATTGCGTCAATATTTCTTCAAAAGTCATGGAAAAGTATTTCACAAATAGTCATGAATTTTGTAGGGAGTCACGCGCTTGGCTGTCACATAGTTTTGAGTAGTTGGAAAAGAAGTGTTACTAACAGCCGTTGCTATTGCATAAATACTTTGTTCAAACTATTGCATAAATACTTTGGACCACAAGATAGCTTTCACTTTTTAAATTTAATATCTTTATACTTAATCCGTAGGCTATCTTTCGTCGTTTTCCTTTTTTGTTACATCATTCTACTTTTCTTTTCTTTTCAAACACGCAATAATTTAGCGGAGAAAGCTTGTGGACCTGCACACTGCACCCTTGGTTTGTAAACTGATTACCCCTAACTTGACAGGGCTCCAAGCTGATGGTGAATGAGGGTGGACAGCAACCCGAAATTATTTCTATCTTTTTATTCCTTCACCCCTTTCGTTCTGCTTCAGACACTTAAAGCCCCATTATCTTTGTAGCTATTGCGCCCTCAAAAACCTTCCCCGTACTTATAAGAGGACGACGTTGTGATTTATCTTGACCTTGCTAAGTTTTAGTTTAAAAAGTTAGAAATTTTATTTGTTAGAATATTTACAGTTATTATGGTGGAAACCATACCGACCACCTATAGGCAAAACGCCAGGAAGTCAAAATTGTAATTTCCTTCTTAGCATTTTACTCATAATATTTATAAGAATGCTCAGAATGGCACTTGATGTCAGATAGCAGGAACGTATGCTCAAGACTGAACTACAAGACAACCTTCCTAGAGTATTTTGATAAGATCAATGGGACTGGGCACTCAGCTAGTCAAAAACTCTACTTCAACTGTCAATGAACTCATCTTGTAGGAACCCCAGCATGGGACATCAAGGCCTGGAAGGCATCAGTTAACCTTTGTGAAAGTACTGCGTAAAGACATGGGGATAACAAATGTCATAGACATTAAATTGTGTATGATAACTGGAAACATCAAAAGGGTACTTGACAAGCATAAACTGTGTCGAAGTAAACAGAGAGACTCAACATAAGCAAGTAAATAAGTATATACCAATTGCCGTAGATAAAACTGTCTTGCCTAACTTTTACAATCCCAAAAGATAACAAAATCCAAAAACTTTTATCAGTTCTTCGTATGCCGATAGTATTTAGTACATTTATTATATCAATTATAGAGTAACATTTTAACAATCCTTTCTTCTTGTCAGTACTTTGCGAATGGCAACAGTACCACATGAGGGTTGAAACAGAAAAGGCAGGAAAAGTATACAACTAGAGATGTATCAAAGCAGAACGCCATTACACTATGTTAAGTAGTATGAGATCAATAAATCACAAAAGACTTTTCATTACACAATAGTTAACCATAGAATTATGACAATGAATGAAAAAAAGAGCTCAAAAATGACAATTAATATTAAAATTAATATACTGTAACGATATAAATTTAAGGATACTATGGTAAGATTAGGGGAGGGGATTAAAGTCTGAAGCGGAAATTAGATGTGGCATCTGATAGTTCTGATGCAGTTTATCTTGCACAAATTACCAGACAAATTCCCATCTTGTTTAAAAGAATTTCTATAAATAGATGTTTGGTTGGTTATAATGAATCCCATTGTTAAACTGTCTTTGAAAGATGATGCCGTTTGCTACTACAGTATTAGGAAAAATATAAAAAAAATTAATGTATTTATCTACACCATCTTAAGCTGTTTTAGTTGGGTCATTTTTACGATATTTAATAATCTTTGTTTAGAATAGATTTATGTTAGCAGCTTTGTACTATTATATTTTGATATTAAATATACAAATATATATAAAAAAGGGACTTGTCACCATGTTTTGTTATATGGTAAACTAATAATTTGACAGTGAGAGCCTGAAAAACTCCTTTGCTTCTTATTTAACAAATCATAAGGGTTTGTCTTTCTGTGAAATGAACAAATATTCTGTTTAAAAACCTATACACAGTGACACCTAATTCATGTGTAAAAAATATGTAATTTTGTAATTTAGTCGAGGACAAAACAACATTAAGTCCTCATCCATGATGCCCCTTCCTTCTTGTACTTAGGCCTAATTAATTTCTCCGTACCCACTTAGTTAGAAGAGAAAACACGAAAAGATTAACTTGAAAGATTTCTCACTTTTATTTGACTTGATGGTCTAATGGTTAAGGTTAAGGTTTTTAAATCAATGGGTCGTGGTAAAAAGCCTTTATGACAAGATCTAGCTATTTTGGTAAAGCTCCACGTCTGAGAAATATATAATAATTGCTTTGTATCCGCTGAGTATACATATGTCTGTAAGTCCTAACATTTCAGACTCATCTTTGGAAAAAAGTGTACGGACAACACCCCGATTGGCCCTACGTGTGCAAGGCCCTATGTGTGCAGGGCCCTGATAAAGTATGGGAGGTAAACTATGTGTACGACCGAGGAAGAAAGAACTACCAACTTTTGAAATCAATTATGTGACAAGCAGCCCGTAAAATGTACGAAAATGGTGCCAACATATGTAAACGTGTGTATCCATGGCAACCGTCAAGGGATTAAAATAATCAAGCGAATGAAATTAATTTTAGTAATTCAGCGGCATCAATAATCTCATTGTCTGAAGGATTTGAGATAGAGTTGCTGTTAACAACCGTTTCTTGGTTTGTCTTCATTTTCTTATGAGATGAATTCTATAACTTTTATTATTCTTACTTCCATTTACTCAAAGTAAATTTCAAGAGAAATTTCTGACTGTAAAACTTCCAGCCGCAGTAAGGACAACCATTGTTGTAAATTCTGCTTCCGTTTTCCTTTATTGAGGACTACATGTCATCATAAATGCTTAACTCTACTCAAAGCACATTTTTCACATGATTTGGTCTCGACATAAGAATCAGAATCTGCCTCCCAATCTTTTTCAATCATTAGTTTGAACCACGAAAACATATCGTCTGACTATATTTACAACTTATCAATTTCAAATACACGTATAAATATACAAAGACACCTATTTAGTATTTTAATAGTTTATTACCTCTATTTTTACTTGAGGGGAAATACGACTTTTATACTTGCGAAAACTTTGAGGTTTTAGTTCTTTTGCTCGTTTGATGCGCCCTGAATAAATCTGGAGTGCAAGCCTTTTGCGTGATTATTTATCGAGATCTTTTGCTAACAATTTTGCCTTATTACAGCTGCTAGTGCAATAGTTTGAAATACTAAATGAAAAGTTAAACCTGCCTGATATTTTAAACGATAAAGGAATTCAGCATCTCATCCTCCTTGGAGACTTCATGAGCACAATCACATCTCTGTCCAAAATTCAATGTCGAGAACTGAGGTGACTTTCTTCTGGATCTTTGAGCAAACTTAGACATTTACCGGACCTATAAATAATCATAAATTTAAAATCGGTTTTGCCCTCTCCTCTGCTCTGAGCTTGCAAACGTTTCAGTGGGTTTTGAACTGTTCAGGTAACTCGAAGGCTGTCTTTCAAGGGTCAATTTCATAGCATAGAGAGGCTCACCGGCACATTTTATCAAGACAAGGGTTAGGTATTGAGGATCACTAAGGCATCTAGAAATATGAGGAGTAAGTTTGATTTAGAGCGAGTGCACCGGTCCTGGGATCGAATTCCAATATTCCGATGACAACTTTCAGTAGTTCTTTACAAATAATTGTTCATATATAATATTAAATTTCCTTGTTTAAATCAGCGCAACGTTTTTGAACTATTCGCCTACTTCTCCTCTCACTAGCTTTGCTGCTGTTACTACTATTATTACTGCTACTACTACTGCTGCTACTGCTGCTACTGATGCTGATGCTGATGCCTCTACTGCTGCTGCTACTGCTGGTACTGTTGCTATTGCTGCTACTGCTACTGCTGCTGCTACTGCTGCTGCTGCTACTGCTGCTGCTGCTGCTGCTGCTGCTACTGCTACTGCTGCTGCTGGTACTCAGAACCTGCGCCATCGATTTTGAAATGGAAAGGCCAAAAAGTAAGCAAACAACATCATAACCCCCAATTGTGACAAAAATATGCTTTTGATAATATTTTGAACATGGCGTACTTTATTACGTAATGTATTTTCACTTGTTGTTGGCACAGATTCTGTACAGAAAATATCCTAAAGACACAAGGTGTTAGCATGCTAACAATTTCTTGCCCGTTAATTAAATGACAAATAGCTGTCGCAGATACTATGTGATGTGACAAATGTGTTTCAAACGTTTGCAAAGTTTATTTTGTCAGTTACATGTTTGCGTCTAGTGAATATCGCCAACGAGTTTATTCTCACCCAAAAACAAGGCTTTTAGTGATTAATCTTTTGGTCATAAAAAAGAATCTAGCCCGTGTTGCGTAGTTCATGCTATGACTAACACAAGTATAAAAGCATTTATAGTAAGAAACCAGATTATGTAACGTCTCTTACCATTTCCTGTTTTCATACTTTTATCACTCTTCGTTCTATTTTAGTGCTCTAAAAGCCATTACCATATATTTTTT
>JAAAKM020000211.1:4347-16133 GCA_010016025.2 Alatinidae sp. Z8VKAUB7J3 | reverse complement strand
ACACTGGCTATAACATAAGGAAGCCATTAGTGCTATGCTATAAACACACATAGACGTTAGGGCTTTAACAGCACAAGTAGTAAGCAACACACCTCGAATACAGTTTTCCACCCTGTAACAACTATGCATGCCCATTATGTTCGCTATGCATGACTCCTTTTGCAGATATGATAGATAAGAAAGTCAGAATTCGCAGATGGAGGCTCTTTGTGGAACACAACATTAACTTGACCTAACTCCCTTCACGTGAAAACAAATGTCATCGATGTTTGTTGAAGCACTAAGGCAACACAATAGGGTTCTTGATAAACAGTGGTCAGAAAAAGCGTGGAATCTTAAACAGATTTTTCAACACAAATAAAGTCAAAGAGAGAGGAGTAAGTTTCAATGATTATCTATTATCTATATCAATGAAAAACGTAAATCTTTATCATTTTCCTGTGATACATCTAGCAAATATATGTCAGCACCTGATAGTACTTCACTCCTTGAATGTTGAGCTTTTTAAAGGAAGACAGCAGATGTTCGGGATGAGAAAAACATACGGCTAGAACTGAGAGAAGAGTTAAGATTATTCAAAACATCTTGTTGAAAACAGTCTTGTACAAAATATAATGCAGTTCTGTGACGTATAGTTAAAAGAACTTTATGAGACACATTTTTCTTAAAGGGGAATATAGAGTGGCATGATTCAGCAATTTTAAATCTAATTTGGCAGTAACTTAGGGTAAACTCTAAATCTGATTGAAGGACATTTGTTTCACATTAATTTAGGCACATACGAAACGACTAAAAATTTCGTCCAGGTTGTAGAAACACATCTTATTGGGATTATCACTTTCAAAATGAGTTTAACTTAGAGGGCAAAGTACAGGCATTGTCTTGCATCATCTATTAAGTAAAAGAAGTTCAATATCTTTGACCAATAATGTCACATGCGCTGAACGTCATTCAATTTAAGAGAAAGCTGCCTTCGCATCAGGTATCTACCATTTGTACCATTCATCCTTTACTGGATGTTATATTATGTTGCTCTACGTCAAGCAAGCATCTATTAAATGTTTGATTCCAAATAATTGAATGTTTTGCAATTAGGTCAACCAAAAAGTTATAATGGCACAATTTTCTTAGCTGCGCATGCTGTGAAACATGTAAAATCCGATGGTTTCTGCAAATGCGGTTGAGATAAAAAGGAAAGTTTAAGTTTCTGGTCACGATAATCGCGATATAATAAACAGATATTATCGTCATTTAACTTGTCCGTAGATTTCCAGCTTACTTTTTATGAGTCTAAATTTATGTTTTCCCTACATTAGGAAATATTATCCTGCGGGAATTAAAACTGTTCAGAAGGAAATATTTTTCCATCACACTTGTAACCCAAAGGAAGATTATAATAATTTAAATGTGAGTAAATCAGTTGGCTGTAGATGAGAATTCGTTTATGTTATCTAAAGAACATCCAGTCTGTTCGATATACATGAAATAGCTGGCCCTCTTCTAGCAAATGTGCGACTTTCTCATTGTATGTGACTACCAAAGCAAGACCAAAAAAATTCAAATTCTTAACCTTGGGCTATTTACATACTATCAGTCTTTAAGTTAAATAAGCACCCATTCTTTAATTTATGTTATAAAGTGTAATTGGTTTAAAAGAAAACACCCTGGAAGTTTTCAAAAATATTTTATTTCTCTACAATTTTGTTGGGAGGTTGGATTGTAGTACAGAACTTTGAAATGACCACGAGTTAACGATTAAGTTTGCCAAACGTTTTTGTCTGTTACTAGTCACAGCCAACCAACTGGAGTGACGATGGAATACTTGTTAACACACTATTGAAATATGACGTCTGTAAATACAAGGAGTTCATGTGTGTTACATAAAAGTAGGTAAGATGAAAAAAAAAAGATTTTTCATTTGCAAGAGACTGGTCTTTTTTTCTGTAATAAGTAAAGCCTTAAAGAACACCTGTAAAGAAAGGGGGCTACAGTTTGACTAATTCCCTTATAAAGTGTTCTAGATATATACTGAATCATGTTGGTTTCAAAGCATGTGCTACTAGTAACTTAGTTTGCACGACTGAGCAAACATTTAAACATTATGATATAATTTTATTTGAAACGCAATTGTATATAAGATTTTCTTAGAAAAATAGTCTGATATATTATTTCTAGTCCACCTTTTCTTTTAGAAAAATACAAAAGTGCATTTAACTAAAATTGAGACGAGATCTGTTTTCCAACTTTTACGTCAGAAGAACTTACAGCAGATATGATGCCCGTGATTGAGGACTACTTTACTAAGTTTAAATGTTTAGGACTTCTTCATTAACTGGAAGATCAAGGAAATTGTTATAACTTTTGTAATTTTATCAAAGGTACTCGAATCCACATTATCGTTATGAATGACTCTGTCTCCAACAAACGTGATCTAAATTCTACTTCTGAAATATACAGAGTGCTTGTTTGTTCATATCCCCCTGTTGGAGAAAAAGGGTATCTTATTTGGTACTTTCACTGTTTCCCTGATTTAAACAACCACATTGGGAAACTAGAATTATCATCAATGGCATAACGCTTTAAAGCCTGACAAGTATTCCAACATTCTGCCATATAAGCCTATAGTAGTTATAACGTAATGGGCTTACAACTGGTTATGGGCCAAGCGGGCATATAAACAAGAGCTTGTTGTGATTAAACAACAAACAATGTATTGAGTATTATTTTCATACTAACTTCATCACCTACTATTTATATCTCATATTACATGCATTTATTAGTGCTATTTCTTTAAAAATTGAAAGATTTCTTGAAAAATGATGGTTTTTCTCATGTAAAGCTCATACACAATGTTTTAACGTTGTTTGGAATAAGCGAGAGCATATAAATTCAGGAAACGGGATGACCAAAATTCAGCTTTAGGCTCATAGTGTTAAATGCGGAGGAATACGATAAACTGAACTAGAGGCAGCTCAACAGTGCGTTTGTCTGACAAAGCGGATGTAATAGATACTCATCTACTATCTGAGTGGCATTCCAACATTTTGCTAACCAGAAGTGCAGTAATTGTATTTGTTGTTTAGTTGTTTGTTTATTTGCTTGTTGGTTGAACCTTTGAAACAAGATTCTGCCCATGATATCTTTCCTTGATGATGTTACCATCAATACAACTAGACGATGATGCAAGGTATTGGGGTGGTTTTAAGCAACAAGTATGAACCCATACCTAATGAGGCAGAACATAAGCATAAGCATGGTGGTCGTATAGTTTATTGTAAGCAGCATGTTAATGTGATGTACTTAACTTATGTGAACATCTCAATCACCCATAAAAGTGATGGTTGCGGTTATGAACAGAATAGAGGGCTTAACGAACGGAGTTTCTAAACCAAAGTCATAGTATTCTAAAGAGAGCGATTACATATTTCAAGAGAATACTTAGCGATACAAGGAAATTTTCCCGAATGAATTATCAAAAGTGTCTGTCGATGCGAGATCAACATTGATTCACGACATCATGAACAGTTTCTGACTAACGCGTTGTCAGTTTATCCCACCATTAAAGAAATCACTTAAGTCAACTGCTGTTGAATACGTTTTCAGGAATGTAACAAAATCACTAAAAACGTGTTATTCTGGTTTGTAAGAGAATGGTATTGTAATGAACGAATAGCAATAAAGGCATTGAGTTAAGAGCAGACTATCATGATTAGCATCGATCATAGTTGTATACGTAAATTAATTATCTTCAATCCGATTAATATTGTCATTATGTGAGTAAGTCTACAGAAATGTTTTGCAATTGAATTTTCTAGAAAATACAAAAATTTTGTTTAATTAGCTATTGTTTTGTAACAAATCTTTCAATTTTTATCGCCCTTCATTTATGTATCGGAAATGCTTAAAATAATCTTATTGTTTTGTAACGCCAGCTTTCTGTTCCAGTTATCATATATAGGGGCGTGGCTCACGGAGGGAAGGGGGAGGTATCAGCTTACAGCTATATACTATATCGTTTACGTAAAGAATCTACCAGATGGTAAATCAATGTTTATTGCGTCTATTTGTCTGTCCACCATCCTCTTAATGTTGCCTAAAACGAATATTAAGATAGATTATTGACTTCAGTCTGTTATAATGTATCTTTTAGATATCAGCTCCCTGTGTAGACAACTTATTCATTACAATATAGTTAGTTTTCACTTGCAATGTGGAGAAGCCGCAGATGATTGTTAAAACATTTAGTTGTCTTTGATCCTTAGTTCATGTCTGTGGTCTCGCTCAACATTATTTTGTAAACCATCCAATAATTTTGTTTGTCCGTCGTTTAATCACCTCCATTACACCAGATTCTTAACACGGGAAAGAAACGCTATGCTATTAATAATAAAAAACCAAGCTGACTTATCCACATCTAATTAAGAGTTCTCTTTTCTTCTTTTCTTCCTTTCTTTCTCACTTTTTGTATGGTGCTGTAGTAGAATGTTTAACGTACTATGCCCATAACGCAAGAGTCCTGGATCCGAGCAATAACTCTATTGACGAACTCATAACAATGTACTAAAATTGAGACGAGATATGGTTTCCGTCTTTACGTCAGAAACAGTTACAGCAGATATGATGCCGTGATTGAGGACTACTTTACTCAGTTTAAATGTTTAGGACTTCTTTATTAACTGGAAAATGAAGAAAATTGTTATAACTCAAGAATCCTGGATCCGAGCAATAACTCTATTGACGAACTCATAACAATGTAGCAGTTGTGTGTCAAGTCAATCCTGTCAAAAATTATTAAATGTACATTTTGGAACGGTATATCATTCCGACGTTTTCTATGAGGAGGACCATGATCCGTTGACTAAGAAGGTTTGTGCAAACATTAACAGTGTTAAGACTATAGTTAAAACTAAGTAACCAATCCTCTCGTATTGAAGTCTATACTGATCATAAGGCCATGGGCGTATACCTCGCTATGGGTCCAATTGGCATGTAAGTGAGAGTTTATTTTAATAAAAAATGAGTTTTTGAATAATATTTTTACACTTGATTGATCATCTTCTGGCAATATATCGTATCAGATGTTCTCGTTAGTTTTTCTATTGCTAAATGGTAGAGAGGTTTTAAAGAAAAAATGGAAAGGTTCTTAACTCCTATCTTCTGCACTATGTTTTGACCAAAACCCAGTTTTAAGCTCATGGACTTACATCCGAGGAATATGACAAATTAAACTAGAGTAAGCTTATACGAGCTGTCTGTTCCCGAAAACGGATGTAGTAAATGCATATGTACCACCGGTAGACATATTCGAGAGCTCATTACAATGGACACACATTTTGCCTGCTTTTTATCAGGACTGACTCGGTCTGGTATTCCAAGATAATTTGGTAACCAATACTCGAATCTTACCAAAGGAAGAGATTAAATATGTTTGTTGACAATCGTAGAAAACTGTTCTATTTCGCTAACTTCATGTAAAGGGGAGACTAAGTGCAGTTTCTCTTGCTTGAAGAACAGACGTAGAGTTGGTAGATTCCGATGACCTAAGCCAATTAGAGCCCAGTCTCAAAAAAGTCTATAATTTTATAACTATTTTGTTCTCGGTTATGTCACACTGCCACTAACAGAAAGACTTCGAACCAATCAATATCTACATTGTAATCTAATTGATGAATATTATTGTTACTGGCACCGCTGACAAAAGGATCGTTAATAAACCAGATGTCAGTATGGACTGCTTGCGTAAATTGTCTGCATTCAGATATACAATGACGTAAAACTATCATTTTGTGTAGAGATAAGATCATGGTTACATTTCATTGATTAATTTGATTAAGTGCATGGTTTGGTTATCACACATTACTTTCCCATTTTCAAGTCTACCTATTACAAAGAGTATGTTGAGTACAGAAATTTGCAGTACAAGTGATGATGAGTTTTCAACGTGCGACCTTGAGTTCTTGAAAAAGTAAATTTGTGTTGATAACATATATGTAACCGTCACAATTATTTGGGAGGATTAAAAAATTGAAATAAAGTTGACCAATCAGACCACCCACCTAGTATAAATTACCTTCCCGGAGCTTTGGGGGCAGATGTTACAATCTTTAATCACTTTCTGGAACTTAAGCTGTTTTTTGTTTCCAAATCTTTGGAGATGAAGTGTCATAGCCTTAGTAACATCAAAGTCAAAATTACTAATATCTTATCTGCGCTAAATTTGATATGATATAATTTGATGAAACACATATGATATAGAGTAACGCTAACAAGAAGAGGTTTGGTTAAAAATCCTATAGTCTTGCATATTGATGCCATTTTAGTATTAATCTTTGCAAAGTAAGTATACTCTGTTAAGTTTGCTATGGCATTTTAACCTCATTAACTATTAGTATTTGCATCACTCACTACACTCAAAAATTATGACGGAAAACTATGATTTGTTTTATGGATATTTATATTATCATTAAGTAGAACTCGGCGAGAATTGCTCCTGTAAATTTTAACAATCAAGAGCAGAAGATTGCAAAAAGTATAGGGAGTACTGCATTTAATTACCTAGATGAAGAAAAGTTAGCAAAATTTTCGAATAGACGTTTAATGACCTTTTACAACATCTCTTTTGATGGTTTGACACTTCATATAAAAATATCTGTAATGGGTTTGCGAGCAGTGTTACCAGATGGTGACACATGCAGGAATCTGCTTGATAACTCTGAGATACAACTCCTAAACAGCAGTCGAAACCTCGCAATTCGTAATGTAAACTGGCTAAAAGAAAAAGAAACTTAATGTTGCCACTGCAATTTTATACAACGGAAATTACAATTTCTATATACTAGGCCTACGTAAGTGAGTTATTTCTCAGAGAAACCTTGCTAGGAAGGGGCAAGGACCACACCTCGTTCCCTATTGGTGCTCAGCCACTTTCTTCATGGGAATCCATGGGTTTAAAGGAGGCCTTTTCTTGTCGCTTTCCCACAGAGTTTCTTTCTTGTCCCTTCACCATCTTCGCGTTTATATCTTATATCGGGATTACCATTTCTAGTGATTTGCAGTACGTTATTTTCCTCATCTACCTCATCAGCCTTGGTTCTACTTATTAACTATTGCTGACTGGTACACATATTTATACCATGGTTAGATTGTTTCGCTTCGCATTTGTTTATAACACAAAATCCTCTCCGACACCGACAATTAACCTGTTAAAGCCTTATTGACCTCTTTAGTAAGACATATACGTACTGCCTTTGAAATGTGAGCTGTCATTTCCTAAGCATGACTTTCATCAGCTTATTCTCTTTAATAATGGATCTAAATTGAGACCATCGCATTTCACTTATACCCACCATGTCTATCTTCAAATAACGCATTTCGTGTTTTGCATTTCAGGCTTTGCTCCTTGTCACGGAGCATTACGTGAAAACGGTCGAGATGGAATTTATGGTAAAACATCTAAAGAGAAACCACACACAACGGTGACTAAAAGCTGCACATCATAATGTTTATAATATGTCTGACTTTTGGTGCATTTAATCAAGTAGGTATTGGCTTAGTTCATAGCATAGTAATATATCTCATTTATTGATTATTTAGTATTAATTTATTATTTATTGCATGTAAAGATAATCACAGTGTCATAATAAGCGATTACTAACACATGTGATGAGCATATCAAGGTTACGAGACAACACTTAGATTAAGAACCAGGCATCGTTTCGGTAGAAATTAACCTACATTACCTTATTTCTATGCTACTTAGAATTTATCTTCAATTGTTTAGCAAGTGTAACATCCAACTACAAACTCTAAAAAGCATATAATGCAAAGTGTTGGAATTTTATTGCTGCTGACGTTTCGTTGCCAACTTACAACAGTCTCAAAGCAAATGATTAATTATGTTAACTCAACTATACATATTTCGTGCAGAGGCCTGGGAACTAATGGTAATGCCTAGCGCCTAGAATGGATTCGCTCTTTTCTATTTGTCTTTTAATTTGTCTTGTAACACCATTACTGGGGGTATAAAAAGCTAGTTGTCAAATTTTGGGACTCTGTCTTAGCTTATGGCAAATGTAACATCTCCCTCACTCTGATTTGCCCTCAAGCGCGTAGCTAGAAAGGGGCCATTAGGAAACACTTCCTTCTCCGATAAAATTTCTTGACCTCTCCCCTATTAAAATATTGCAAAAGTCATTTTCTTATTAATTTTTATTATCAGTCAATGCATTGATGATTTTGGTTGTTGAAAATGGATATTTCAATGTCAATGTTCTCTTACATCATCATGCGCGTCCTGCGATAACAATAATTACTAATTAATTAAACTTTTCAATTTTAATCAACTACCTATTTGCCCCCTGATCGCCCTTTGCCACCCTATCCCCCCTGATAGTATTAATGACTACGGGCATGGTTGGCTGGCATGTGATGCCCATACAAGAGAGAGATCATATCCAGACAATAAGCTTCTTGAGCAAGATTGTCAGATGTTTCAGTTCGACAAACGTATCACGCTTTGTAACGAGATAAAATGAATCAGCTCCCTGTGAAAGTTGCAACACGTCATATAAAATTTAATTATTCTTTATCAGAATGGTTGTGAAAATAGTACGTTGTGGTTGCCACGAATAGACATATGATTCTATCTTTTATCTTTGTTGTTTACTAACTTAGCACGTACACCATTGAATCAACATTAAAATGTTTATCATGCAATGTTGAATATCATTCAATAGTACTTTGAAATAAATCCACTAATGTTAGGCCAGCTATTTGAAAATCGAAAGAAAGCACTGAACAGTAAACGATCTTATATCAATAGTAAATTCATGAGAAATAATACCGATTTCTACAAACATTAGGTGTCGCTGTTACGTGTCGTCGCCAATTTGATTGTCTACGTTGACACACTTCACTTAAAAGTGCGTAAGTTAGGTTAAGTCCTTGCGCAGTCCTTGGTATCATGACGCCCTTGTCAATCTCTGCTCTCTCCTAGGCAACTAAACTCTCTACACATGAATGAGCACCTAGCTGAGTTTTAGATTCCAACAACTGACTTACAAACAAATATTAAGTTCTGATTTTATGGGGTAATGTTGTGTTATCAGCTCCCTATGAGCACACTATAAAGCGACTGTAATTAGCGTAGCGTATCAGTTGGAAACAGAGTCAGTTGAAGTTGAGTTAAGAAATCGTTGAACAGTATTCGTTGCTTCGTTATTCAGTATTCCCTTCGTACATCGAATACGCGAATTTGGGCCAGCGACCCAACAGCAGTAAACTTACAAATCTATACTAGGAAGAAATAGGCAGAATAATACAAGAAATAAATGTAAAGGAAGACAACCGGCAGCAGATGAAAGCAAACAAATTTATCTTGGGAGATCTTCTAAATCTACTTGGTAATGATCTTGTGGATTAATAGAATCTTATTGAAAGGAAGTCAACTTTACTGAGAGCTCAGATCAATGAATAAAAAACCCTACAATTTGACAGACGAAATACTTGAACTTAGCTGAATGCAGGCTAGGTAATATGCACTATTCGTGACAACACACTGGTTTTTCATTCTCCGTTAGGCACGATCAGACCTCCACTTAAAGACTTTAAAAGGCCTTAGGAATAAGTAAACTTCAGTCCAAACTTTGCCGCCAAATTGAATGCTGGGAGGCTTGTATTGTTCAAGTAGTTTTTTTAAAGCTAAGGTTCCCGCTCTGTAACCCATCAGCTTTTTTGTTTTCCTTTCTCTGTACATTTTGATTCTTTTATTCTTATATATGTCATATTATTGTACTCATGACCCAAGTTTCGGATGTTCGGTCACAAGAAAAGAGCTTCTCAGCCTACAAAACGTGTCGTCTACTTCGAGGTTTTATTGACGTGTACGACCACCCTGGACCTAAGGGTAATAATTGATAATTGATGACGATGGTGATAATTATAATAATGATAGGAAAGACAAAGTGTTTGAGGCTGTAGTAGGAAAAGTAAACCAATCTTATATCATTTTCAGTGTAAATGGTCATCAGACTGGAGAGGCTGCATACGATCTGCTGATGTTAGTCTTCAACGAATTAAGGTAACAAAAATTTTGAAAATTGTTACGTGAGCAAAATCGGTTGTAAAATAATTCTTTACGATTTCAAAGTACCAAGGAAGAAAGTAATAATTTTGATTCCTGCTTGTTGCCTACTTTTCTTTTGCAGTTTGAATAAAAATTAATTATTTTAAAAAAATTTGGTAGGGAACAGCACTGTTCGAGCTAGTTGTGTTATGGTGTAAGGCTCCGTATTTATTGATAGTGCGAATAGACTATGGGGGTAATTTAAATCTGAATGAAACGAAAACAGGGGATTCCATTCTCCAGGAACAGAAAAAAGCTGTATTTTATCTTTTAACAACAGCCTTCCTTGACAAAGTGAACACAATTTCTGAGTAAAAATTTGGTCCAAATATAAAATCTAGGGTATCGCTATTAAGGAATCTCTCCTCTGAAATCAATGTAACAGTCATATTGCATTCATGAAACTTCTGGAAACAAGAGGCAATCATTTCACATGTAACAAAATGCTATTGGTTGCAGATTTACTCCAGTACTTGAAATGAATGCAACTTCTTAAGGACTATGAGAACGTGAATATCCTCAAAAAAGCCAAACCAAAAATCTTGCCAAACACGCTCTTATTGAATGGTTTTTATCTGTTCTAGTATATTTCCATAGTTCTAAGTATATTTGTGTTGGATAAATCGTTTGAACATCTAGATTTCTGATACCAATACGGTATAAGAGTAAACGAGCCATGTTTCCCAAGTCTCTTTCGTCGGAATTATATGCTCTTCAGAGACAGGAGTGTGTGAGTGTGTGGCAAGCAATTCTCACGAAAAGCAATAGACACAAACAATTTATTTCCAGAAACGTGACCAATGCCTTATTTTATTCTCTTTTGCCAGTAAACGCAGAAACAATAATGTTGACTGGAACCTCAGTAACGTTTGGGTTCTTTCTGAAAAGGCGTTTATAATCTTTTAAGCGTGGGATTTCGTATAATGTACTGGCACTTCTTGCAGCCATGCTGCAGCCAGTACGCTGGATGTAGACACTGAGTTGTTAACATCCAAGGTTAGTTACAATATTTTTTTTATGAAGATTGGCCAAATGTTTCTGTGACCAGATGCTCTTTGGGATACTTCATAAAGATAATGTAAGGGACTCTGCTACCTTGCAGGGTTACTAGGAATTTTAACATTTGAAACATTTCTCCTCCTTTGTTTGGTTTACACTGATCTCTGAGGATTGGTACCACGGTCCCTCTCCCTGCCGCCTCTACCAGCGTTAAATCGAAACGCAAAGTTGCAGGTACAAAAGACATCTACAGCAGAAATGGTGATTTTAAGTAAAATTAATCTTTTTAATAAGCTCATATTTAACACCATACCAGGAACAGCTCTAATAATATTCTCCAGAAGATCATTTTATTGCAGACTTGTATCAAAGATCTGTGAGGGCAGCAAATTTCGTGAAAGTTGCCATTTATACTAAAATGTCAGTCACTTTTCGTACTCTTGATGCTTCTTTAACATCATATTTTCCGATTTATATACATCTGTAGGTATTGTAAACATATTGTATAGCTGAACATGTATTACCTATTAATATCATGAATAATTTCCTTTCGGGGAAAATCGCTGGCGAAAAGACATAAAAAGATAGACCAGCCAGCCACTTCGTAAAATGAAATTGATTCAACACACTTTCTTATGGATAAGGATGAGACCAAAAGTGCAAA
>JAAAKM020000210.1:5740-20390 GCA_010016025.2 Alatinidae sp. Z8VKAUB7J3 | reverse complement strand
TTAATAGACCTTGAATCGTCTGACAAAGATATCCAATCTAGCTTCGGACGTACAGATAAGCTTAAGTTTCTAGTAGAACCTTGTTCTTTATCAATAAAAGTATCCTCTGCTATAGGATAGGTATTATTTTGGCAAAGACTTAAATTGTAGGTCAACAGTGTCGTAACTGCTCTTGGTTTTGTGTTTCGACAAGATTCACTGAGATGTTCACTAATGGAAATTAACGTAATAGAGATATTTCCAACTTGTAAGCTTTGTTTTCCCAACGTTTCATTAAAGATGCCTAGATTCCTCCATGTCTTTGAGAGTCTGTGATAGTCACAATATTCAGAGGGAAAATCACACAACGTCCAAGAAATGCTAGCAATACAAAGGCCTTCATCCTTAAGGTTAACATTTAGCAATTCAATGCTATTTGAAGTTGACAAACTGAGCAGCCCTTTCATGACTGTACGGAATTCGTCTACCATGTAAACAAGTGAGCGACACATTTTCCATTGTAGCTTCATGGTAACGTTAAAAGACGGCGCTCGACTTGAGCCATACACTCTGGGGAAAATATGAACATACTGAACTGCTCCATCTCCATACATAATTTGTAATCGAAATATGTAGCCGCTACTTGGCTGATATACCAATGTAGTGTGGGTTGCATATGCTGACAGCTTGCCCTTTGCCTGGTCTACGAATATCCACGAATTATTTTCGACATTCTTGTCCTTTACATCAAAAAGATTTAGCTTGGCAACAACGCTCTGTTTCGCAAAAAAGTCATGCAAGGAATATGTGAAACTGTTGCAAACACTGATGTTCAGTATCAGGGTATTGTTTTCATGAAGAACATACGGAACCTTTATTGGGGGTATGGTTTTGTTGACAGTCTTGCATAAATTATAGAGCTGAATGTTGTATGTCGCATCCAAACAGTACGATGAGCAGTAGGTCCAATTTATTCTCAAAGAGTGGTTAAATTGCTGATAGGATATTAAATTTAGGTCTAGTGGAGAGCCATCAATGCTTTGTTGTACAATGGAACCTAAAATCCTTAAAATTGTGTCAATAGTTCTATTAATAACAACACAATGGAATATAGCCTCGTAGTAACAATTATAATTTGGTACTGAATCTGTGAGTTTTACTCTGAGTAATGTAGCAGCTTTTGCACCAACTACATCATAAGCTGTCAGTCTGTAAAGGTACCCCCCTTCCGGCTGACTCCTAAGTACTTCTTTAGTAGGAAACCCGTAAACTACCTGACGGGGGGCATCAAACTGAAGCCATGATGTTCGAGGAATAGGTTTTAAAGTTATTGAAGTAAGCTGGAGCCGAAGGTTTCGAGTATTCCCGTCCTCATAATCATAGAATGTTTCAGGTGGCATTGTATAATTCAAAGCCCCGCACATAGACACGTTTAATGTCTTTAAAGGAGTTACAACATCTAGCACCACATTTACTTCACACTGCCCAAGACGTTGATCAAGAACAAGCACAACTGTAAATTCAGGTAGAAGAGCTGCAGCAAAATTTGGAGATGGTGTCTTTGACTCATCCAAAAAAGACCCCGCAAATATTTTTTCGTAATAGGATCGAATTACAACAAAATTGCAAGGATCTACGCGTAGGTCACAAAAACTGAAAGCTGCAACACTCGGTAAAGGGGCTGCAGTTCTTGATAGAAGCTCAAATGATATATTTGCGGATCCCAAATATGTTTGGATTTTGTGACTCAATGTATGGATTACATGGGAGTTGCATACACGTTTGTCCAAGTTTATTACTAGACTTGTTATTATCCTGTAAGTGGTGTTTGGTTTTGTAACTGACAGTAAGTTTATTTCAACTGATGTGTTTGTTGCAAACCCTAGTTTGTCAGAGGCAATTAACATAAATATATATGCTCCAGGTGGCTGACTTAATAAAGGGCGACCGTAAATAAGACGCTTGTCTTTGTCAAAATGTATCCAAGACTCACAGCCAATTTGGGAGCCATTCATATACTGCAAGTCTAATTGTAAGCTTTGGTCACCGCCGATCTCTCTATAATCAAATACATTGCTAGAAACATGGTAGTCAACAGAGCTACAATAGGAAGCATTAATATAAATTCGTTTGTTAGCGAAGGGCCTTTCCTTTGAAATTGCAGATGATGTGTATGCCATAATGGTCGACGATTTTCTTAACGCCAGCGTAAATTGCGATTTTAAAAACCCTTTTCCACTACTAGTCATTGATATACCAGTGTCTTCAGGAATAAAAGAAGTAATGCTTTTGATAAGTATAGTCTTAAAACTTTTATAAGTCGTATACAGTGAGGAAACCATACCCACTTCCACCGATGTACTGGAATATACTGACTGTAAGGGCGTTGTACTTCGTACTGATGACAGTAAAAATTCAATATGTGTTTTTGATATTTCTTTTGTTTTGTCTAGGAAATGTGATTTGGAGATCTGGCTGCCATCAGTATATGTAAGATGGCTTGGTGTGAGCATTCCGGTGGAGAATGAAGAAAATTCTGACTTTTGTCCGCAAGGAAATAAAACATGGAAAGCTAAACTGTATATTGTATACTGAGGTAATAGTGCAGATCTCAGTGCATTATTGATTACGCCATTTTCAGACATTACTAAATTCCTTGCTCGAGTTATCAACATTTGGTCACAATCATAATCCACTGTCGTGCATTGGGAAATTGCTACGTTGACCCTTGTGTTAGTACAATTTGCAGAGACAAAGAAGACAGATTCTAGTCCACTTACTCTAAAGTATTCAGTCATCTTTTCACGGAGGGAGAACAGTTCATGGAATAGTACGACACTCTGGGTAAAATACTTGTTAACTTGAAGATAAATGATGTAATTGGCTAGCTTGGGAGGAGTCGCAGCAATAATATAAATTTTCAGATGAGTAGTTAGTCCAAGGGAATTGGTTGCCAACAGTTGATACTCAAACACTGTGTCAGAGGGGGGATTTAAATCAGATAACTTTAAAATTCCATAAAGTAGTTGGAGTTCAGGACTAAACTGCAGCCAGTAATCGCGAAGTATGAGTTTGTTGTCGCCTAGCCGCAGCTCCAGGCGAAGGTTTCTTGTTGAGCCATCCGTGTCATCATAAAAAACATTTGATGGAATCTGGAAGGAGAAAGATTCGCATACTGATACTGTCAAGTTTTCAATGGCTTTAACCACTCTTGGAAACTTGAGAACAGAGATGGAGCTTGAAGGAGTAGTCCTCTGTGTAGATGTTGGAGAAAATAAACGATTGATTGATGAAGTTCGTTGTTGTATGCTTGCTGTGGGTGAAACAGGTAGCGAATAGCCAATACCACTTACGGTAGAGGGTACTGATAACTGTGAGATGTTGTATGTACATGATGAGTTTAGAGTTACTTTTGCACTGTTCAACTGAAACGGCTGTAAAGCTTTTGAAAACTTTGGATTAATGCTGCCATCAATTTGTAAAAGTTTATTAGTAACTTTTACAATGCCTTCAATGGGACACGGTTTCTTAAGGAATGTACAATTTGTCCATATGGCGGTTACCGTTGTACTTAAAGATGGTCTGTCAAAGGCAATCAACAAGACGTTCTCAATCGAAATATCCTGGAAATATTTTCCAATCTGTGCCAATAGATAAAACTGTGAAATGATATCAGATGTTGATAACTCGAAATACCTTTCCAATTTGGTTTCCACTAAAAAATTAGTCAATGGTATCCCTGGAAAAATAAAGCGGACATACAGGATGACTGAACTTCCTTTCCTGTCTTCAGCTACAAGTTGAAATGTTGTTGCTGATGCACTATAGTCTATGTCTGAAACTTTCAATAAGCCGTAAAGAACTTGCGTTGACTGCACAAACTGTACCCATGAGCTACGGGAGAGCCTTTCTCCGTTGTTTGATAACAAAGACAGCTTTAGTTGTCTAGTATTCCCGTCCTCAGAATCAATAAATGTTTCCTCTGGTATCCTGTAACTCAACTGAGAGCAAAGAAATACACGAATTGGATCGATTGGAACAAGAACGCGAGGCTGGGTGTTTATCGTTTCAGACGGCGATACTGTAATACTAGGTGACACAATAAGCTGGGCTGACAATGGAGTTGTTGTGCCTTGAATTGAAAACACCGATGAACTTGTGGAGTACGTAATTCCACATTTATTATTTACAGCGCGCATTTTTGTAATTAAGAGTTCAGGAAGCAATGCCGATACAAATTTTCCACTTAATAACGTCCCATACAGAAGAAATTTTTCTTGGTACCTCTTCAAAGAATTTTCAGTGCAAGATGAAAGAAGGTGACAGTTACTCCAAACAAAATGTATTTGATTGTTCATTCCGGAGATGTATGAAAAGCTGCTAAACTGAATCCCGCCGATCTCATCCTCGCCGCTAAATGCCATTAATTTCTTAGTGATAAGACTTTTTAAATAGACCTGGTCCATTGTATCACTGTAAACATATGAATCAGTCTTGAATTCATGAGTAGGAGTTGAAAATGGGGGTATTAACTCCACATGAAGCTCTGAATATGCTATGGAGCCAAGCATGTTTGAGGCACGGATCACAAAGACTTGCCTTCTTTCTAACTTAAAATCTTCAATATTTACTGTACCATAAACACGTTGCAAAGGATTATTAAACTGTATCCATGAACTATTATCTACTTGTTTGTTTTCCCTTGTCAGTAGTTGAAGAGCAAGATTCCTTGTAAATCCACGTTTACTATCGTAAAATGTTTGTTCTGGTATCAAGTATGAAAATGTTTTACAAGAAGAAACATTGATTTGATGCATTGGGATTAGGACGGAGATTGTTGTGGATCCAGATGGTGATACAGTTACTAATTTTGATTGGTCATTGGCGAATACTGTTGTATAGGTTATTAAAGACTTCTGTGTATGTGAATATTTGTGTATGCTTGACACACTTTTAAGGGGTGCAGTTCTTGAAATCATTGGCCAAGAAATTGATGTTGTGAATCCCACTGAAGGAATAGCTGTAATAAGGGGTGAAAACTCGATTGATGAACAAGATTTAGAAAAGTTATATTTGACAGCTACTAGGACAAACTCCGGAATGCTAGCTAACACGAGGCGGTTGTTAATTGTCTCTTGAGGTCCTAAATAGGAGCCACGCATTTGTTCATTCAAGTTACATTGCTCCCGTAAAGAACAGTTGCTAAATTGAAAAATAGCCAAGCGTTGAACAGAAGGAACAATCAGAAAGCTATGGAATATCACGAACTCTTGCGACGGTCGTTTAAGGTAGGAATTCAGCTTCTGAACCCAAAGAAATTGGATGTCCAGCTTATCTAGACTTGGTGCAACAAATAGATAACTTAAGACGGCAACTACGTTTGAATCCACAGTGTCGGATAGAGCTGTGTTTACTTCAATCGAATGCGATGCGTGAAGTCCTCTCGAGTCCTGACAAACAAGTCGTAAATGTAAAGAATTGTTGACAAAGTCATTCAGATGTGAGCGCATTAGAATTCCTCTTAAGAGCCAATTTCCCTTCTCATTTCTCTTTACTTGAACCCAAAAATCACTTGGGAGACTCGATCCGTTGGTAAAGGTCAAATAAACAAGGAGATTTACTATATTTCCGTCTTCGTTATCAATACAGGTATCAGCTGGAAGGTCATATATTAGAGGTTTACAATAGTCAATAATAATTCTGGGAACTGGTCGTCCTCGCTTTGGAGGCGAGTTTATGTATGACGTCTCACTCGTGATTCTAGATACTATACCCGTAGGTAGCGAGGTAGTTATTGAAGAGTACGTGATATTGGCTGTTGACTGAATGCATGTACTATTGGTATATAAAAATGTATTGATAACTCTAATGTTTGGTATCAAAGCAACGAGGTATGGTACTGTTAAAACGTTTGGTGCTTGAAACAACTTTTTGTACAGTGTGTCAAGTAACGTCTGACTGCAAGGTTTTTCATCTAACAAACAAAGACTCCATCGAATTTCAAAATGAAATGGATTAACATTGGTTTCTCGATAAGACATTATCAGGATTTGGTTGTTAAATGGAAAACTGAGATAATTACCAAGCTTTGTTTGAAAGTCAGCTAAAATGTCGTAGCTTGGTGTCGATGGTGGCAGTGGAGTTAAGCCCCATGTCTTTATTTCGTATGCTATAATTCGGTCGCGGTCTACGAGTCTGAAATATAGAGTTTGCCACGTGCTCTTTCCACTAGAGTCCGTTGCTTTTATTCGATATTCCAAGGCAGAAGAGTTTAAAGTATCACTTCTTTTAAGGATTCCTCTTAATTCCATTTCCTTTCTACTTAACGTAATCCAGGAGTCCTTCTCTAAACCTGTCCCATCCTTGTTTTCCAAAACTAGGTGCAGTTTACTGGCATACCCGTCTTCACGATCATAGAAAGTATCGTCCATTATTTTGTACTGAAACGCACAACACAGGGATACATTAAGAGGAGGAATCTCTCTTAAGACTATTGGAGATGCATCTGTGCTCACGCTGCTAGTTGGAGTAACTAATGCCAATGACCAGAGTCTACTGCTATGGCATTCAATGTTTATGCTCGTAGAAGCACTTTGCATCACCAGATTTGGAGCAAATGCCAAAATAAATTTGGGGCTTAGAATTCCAGGCAAAGCAAATATTATACTTGTCAATTCTTGGAAGTCTTTTGATGTACAGATATTTCTCTTCATTGTACAGTTTGCGTATGATAAAGTGTACTCATACTGTAAATCCCCTTGCCGTCCGACAAACGAATTAAAGGTTATAAGGCCATTGAAATCTCCATACAGCTTTAAGAGATTTTTTCTGAATATCAACAGTACGTCTATATCTGACGTAACTGGATTCTCGTAACTGATAGCCATCAACCTAACACCATGAGTATTCTTCCTCGATTTGGTTGGAACCTTCAAATTAAAACTTACAAATCCCGATGCCCCTTGCGAGTCCGTTGCCGATAACTTATAATTTCTCCATGGAAAGCTACTAACATCACTTGATTTGAATATACCGTAAATTGTATTGTTAGATTTGTTCAAGAGGATCCAGGAATCATTCTTAAGTGGTGTTCCATCATCTTCTGTGAAACTTAACCTGAGCTGCGATATTGGTCCATCCTCGTCAATAAACAGATCGTCTGAGACACGATATTCAAATACCGAGCAGAATGTTACATTCAGTCGTATACTGTCAATCTTTGCTATCGGAGGTCGATTAAGAATAACAGTCTCAGTAGGGGAAATGGTCGGATAAATTGTAGGTACGTAACTCAGGCAAGGTCCTAACTTTTCCGTGTGAACGGTAGAATTAGTGTATTGCGGCAAAAGTACTGATTTAAAAGCAGTATTGGTTTCACTATTTTTGGATGAAAAGAGTTTGAATAACTTTTCAACCTGTTGCAGTGGACAGGGCTGGTATGAAAGACTACAATTACTCCAGACGATAGTAATGTTTCCCTGCACAATTACTCTTGAAAAAAGAATCACATTGATTTTTTGTGTGTCCTGATCCCCTACGTACTTGGAAATCTTTGTTATTAGCAATAACTCTTCATCGACATCTGGTACACTAGAGCTGAAAAATCGATTTAAAGTGAGCGTTATCTTATGATTTACCAACGGTGGTGATGGCGGAATTCTGATCTGAAAATTTGTACTTGCACGTTGACCTTTGGAATCAGTTGCCACAAGCGTGAAATGATATCCGTTCTCTGGTTTGTTTTCAAAATCGCTAACTTTCAGTATCCCATAAATAATTTGAGAAGACTGGCTCAACTGAATCCAGGAATCCTTCGGCAATGCACTTCCATTTTGCCACAGGAGAGTTAGCAGCAGCTGTCTAGTATGCCCGTCTTCTCGATCGTAGAATAGGTCTTCAGGTATTTGGTAGGAAAATGACCGGCAAAATGAAGCAGAGAGTGGCAAGATTTTGCTGGCAACAAAAGGAGGGAAATCTGGACTGGCTGTAGATTGTACGATCGGTGAAGAGTAAACCAAATTTGTTTTGTATGCCTCGGATGACACTTGAAAAGATGTGACCTCAGACAGTGTAGAGCTTGAAAACAAACATTCTTCTGGTTCTTTGATAACTACGCTGGTCACCAAGTACCCGGGTGCAAAAGAGAGAACAAGGTTTGTATTAACAAGTCCAGCATTTGATAGGAGCATACGTTGTATATATGTAATGGCTTGACGAGGGCATTTTCCAGTTTGTAGGGAACAGTTTGACCAGTTGAAAGTGATCTTCTCTGGCTCTCCCTCTTTCCTTTCTATGTCAATCACTCTGACATCGCTAATGCTTCCTGTACCAATATATGTTACTAACTTACTGATTAAATCTTGTAATATAGAAGTGTCAGTCCGCAATGAACTCATATAGTACAACAGCTCAAAAGTAACTATGTAGCTTTTCTTTGTCTCTCGCCTTGTACATATAACCGTAAAAATTTGAAAAGTTGAAAGTCCTCCACTGTCAACAGCCACCAGCCTGTAGTTTAGCTTCACTGAGGTGCTTCCTTGAAAGATGTCATCCCTTAATACTCCATATAAGGTTAAGCTACTACCATTTAGTTGTATCCACGAAGATTTTTTCAACGTACTGCCATCCTCGTCCGTTAGGTGAAGCTGTAGCATGGAAGTATATCCATCCTCAACATCAAAGAATAGCTTATCATCTATTTGATAAGTGAAAGCCTGACAGATAGTAGCATTAAGAACTGGTAATAACTTTCGTATTACAGGAGGTTTATTTATCAGACTAGGAGTAGCAGTTGGCATTAAGGTGCTTGCTGAATGAGGTGTAGCTAGGATCACTGAGGTAACATTGTCAATGCAGCTCCCCTTAAGATCAAAACTGACCTTTTTGACTCTGAAAGCTGGTGACATAGCTGTTAAGAGTTTCGGGTTTATTGTATTGTCATCTTTAAGCAATTTACTCCTCAAAACTTCTAGCGATTGCTTATCACAACTCCTTGTGCTTATTGTACAGTTTGTCCATGTCAAAGCAATGCTAGCTGTATTCGAGTTCAATCTTCTAAAGGAAATAAAGCTAATGCTACCGTTGTTTGAACCTGAAATGTAATTCACAAGAATCTGAAGTATCTGCAATTTAATGTCCACATTAAGCTGATTTTGACTGGAAACCAATTCTAGGTTCATACCAACCTCATTGTTTGGATCAAAAGTTAGTGCAGGTAATAGTACTTTTAAAATATGAGTTGCTTTTAACCCATGCTTATCTTCCCCAATTAATAAATACTCCTCTTCACGAGCCACACTTGTTAGGTCTGATTGTACCACAATACCATAAACTGTCTGCGTGTTCACGTCAAACTGCAACCACGAAGTTTGATCCAAAGTACTGCCGTCTCTGTTTGTCATAGAAAGGCGGAGATTTCTGGTAAAACCGTCCTCAATGTCATAGAAGGCGTATTCGGAGATTTTGTAGTATAGTGGAATACAGACTTCTGCTTTTACTCTTAAAAGAACGTTTATTGCTACCGGTGGATAGTTAATGTAAGCAGATGATTGAGGGATAATTGTTTTGACAAATGAAGGCCTTGGTGTCAGTAAGGTATCACTAACCACATTGATTCTTGTAACAAAAGAGGTTGTAGATGATACAGTATGCTGTGGATGAGTAGAAGGTTTCTCTTTTATTACAGCTTCTGATGACGGAATCAGTGAAGATTCTATTAGTAAACACGGGCCCAGTCTACGTTCACTAAGGCCTCGTAGAGAGTATTGTGGTTTTAATGAATCAACAAATGATCTTTGTGGAACCCCAGTTTCAGCAAGTAACAAGTTTGACATTCTTTGTATATCAAGCCTAGGACAAGGTTGATAGGGCAGGGAGCAATTCGTCCAAGTAGTAGTAAGTGTCTTTTGATCAGCAGATGCCTCGAAAGAAACCAACTGAATCGAATCAGTAACAAAGTTTCCAAGATACGTTGATATTTTTGATAAGAGTAGCAATTGTTCATTTACATCTGGTAAAGTCACGTCATAGTACCTGTCAGTTACCAAGGTAACCTCATAACTCCGTAGAAACTCAGTAGATGGTAACAAAAAGGATATATTAGTTTGTTGGCTTTGTCCGACAGCATTTGTGGCAAACAGTACGTAATGTTTAGGCAGGAGATCTTTGTTTTGATAATCAGATACCTTTAAAAATCCATAAACTACTTGGATGGATGGATTAAATTGAATCCAAGAAGAAGTTGGCAGACGTTTCAACTTGTCATCAAATAATTCAAGTAACAAGCTTCTTGTGTTTAAGTTACCAGCTAAAAAAGTGTCTTTAGGAATTTGATAGTACAAAAACTTGCAAAATTCAACAGGTATTGGTGGAATGGTCATATTTAATTTGGGTGGATAAAATACAGGGGAAGGTGTACTATATACAATGTTGACAGATTGAGAGGGATAATGCGTTGATCTTATTGATCCTGAAATCTCCTGACTCCCAAAATCTACAGTTGACATATACATGCAGCTTCCAAGCCTTTTCAAATTTATATCAGTTACAACAAATTGTGGTGCAAGGGCTATCATGTAGTTGGTGCTAACTTGGCCACTGGTGTGAAGAAGTGCTTGTTGAATGCTACGCAAAAGCAAGAAATCACAGTCGCTGAAAGTAATCTTTGTGCTTTCCCAAACCAGTCTTATTTCGTGATAGGGTAGCATCGTTCTTGTCCAAGAAACAATCTGTATAGTATTGTTTTGCACTTCTTTGAGGTAAGTTTGAGTCTTGAAGATGACTTGTCGAACAACCCAAACATCAGTATATGTAGTGGAAAGAAATATCCTTAAATTCATAGACACTTGCATTCCTGGGGAAAGAGGGTACCTGAATCCTTTGATTTTAATTATGAAATTTGACTGGTAATTAAGGCTATTCGAAACAGCTAGTATGTAAGTGAAGGTTAAGGATCTAGTGGATACAAACTGCTGGGTTTGCAAAATTCCATACATCGTTTGAGATTTGGAATCAAACTGTATCCATGAGGAGAAATGGATCTCTTTTAAATTGACAGAGTACATCTTAATCTTAAGATTTCTTGTTGTTCCATCAACTGCATCATAAAACATATCCTCTGGAATAACGTAAGAGAAATATTCGTTAGTAAAGGCGGTCAAGTTAGGAAATGTACTTATTTGTACCGGCATTGGTGCTGTAGTTGTTGTTGGTGACACCACAGGAGTTGGTTGCAACCGTGATAAAGTACTAACGGAGGATGTTAAGCAAGGGCCGGCATCTTGAATTGTTACTTGAGTAAAAATTACATTAGGGGACAAAGCTGCTCTCAGATCTGGGTGGATAGCATGGTCTTCTGAGAAGAGGAGAGAAGTTAGTTGGGATTTCGGTAATTGATTGCAAGTTTCGATTTCAGTTCTAGTTATTGTCCAAATTAAGCTGAACTGCCATAAAGGATTTAACGTCCTTTGTATCTGAAGGACTTCAATATTATCTTGGTAATCAGAACCCAGGTAGAGATACAGCCTAGTTATAACGTATTGGAGGAATCTTACATTATTCCATGTTGTTGTGTTAAACTCGACACCAATGAAGCTAATTTTTATACCGTAAAACGCTTTCCTTACTATTGCATTAATGGTTAAGTTGTAGCTTCTCTCTATTCCTCGCGAATTAGTAGCCACAAGAGTGTAAATAAAAAACGATTGCAATTGTCCTTGTAATGAAGATGCTGTAAGAAAAGCGTAAAGTGATTGCGTGCGTTTGTTTAGCTGTATCCATGCTGACAAACCTACAGAATTCATTCCGTTGTTTTCTCTCAGATCCAGAAGCAGGTTTTTTGTGTAGCCGTCCAAAGAATCAAAAAACAAGTTATTTGGAATAACATATTCAAAGTAAATACTTGAGGTAATGTTAAGTATTGGCAAAGCAATCATGATTCTTGGAGGATTTGTGGGGTTTGGAGTTTGATGAATCTCAACAGGCAATGAGGAAGAGGAGGAAGGACTGCATTTTCCTTGTAGCGAAGTAAGTATCGATTGAAGCTCTACTAAAGATGACAATGCATGAGTTAGGTCAGGATTTACTCTTCCGTCTGGCAGCTGCAAAGACTGTAGAAATTCTTTAAGAGAATCATGCGGGCATAACGTTGTTGTGAAAGTGGTATTTGCCCACTGCAGAAAGAAACGGACATCCTGATCTGAAACTATTGTGACGAACGAGGTAACTTCAATTCTCCAGATAATTATATCATTAAGATAATATCGTAATCTATTAACTATATTCAACAACACGTAAAGATCTTCCTGTGTTTTCAATGCTGTTGATGATAAAGATCCAGTAAAAGTTAATACTAGACCTGCTTTAAAGTCAGCTGATCTTCCTTGAATGGTTATGTTCATTTCGGTTTTATACCCTCGAGAATTTCTAGCAACGAGAAGATACTGAAAGAGAACAGTTTGTCTTCCTTGAAGAATATTTACTTGCAAAACTCCAACCAATGCTTGTCGGGATGCGTCAAATTGTATCCATGATGATTTCGTTACTTCTGACTTACTCAAGGTTTGTAACTGCAGAGTTAACTTGTTTGTATATCCATCAATGTTATCATAAAATGTAGTATTGGGTATGACATAGCTAAATAATTTATCTGTTGATGCATTTAGTTTTGGTAAAGTCCCCAAAATAATAGGATGCGTTTGCGTAGGAGATGGCGCAACAGATGGATAGGCACTCGAACTACTAGAATTTTTACAATCACCGAGTAACATCTCCGTCACGTCGTAGACCTCATACTGAGGACGCATTTCATCAACAAACTTTGGGTTTATGGTACCATTAGCTAGCTTCAGCTTCATTGAGAGGTAACTTATAGCTTGCCAAGGACACGTCTCTTGAACTAAGGTGCAATTTGTCCAACCAAGAGTAATCAAGTTAGTAGCTTCGTTGTGATGAAAAGAAATTAAATTAATTTTACCAAACCAGCTATCACCAAAATAAATTGCTAGTTTTAAAGCAGTCAGCAATTTATCATAAACGTACGGATGGTCCGGCGGGAAAAACCTGGTCACCTTTACATTCACCTGATAAAAAATTTTTGGGAGCTTATCTGGAAGTTGAATGTGCAGAATTGCGGAGGCCGATTGACCTGAAGAGTCACTCGCAACTAGTTGATAATGAAATACCTTACCAAGATTTTTTCGCGCAAAATCTACAGTGACAGCTCCAATAACTGTATGAGAAGAGATCTGAACCCAGGATTCTTTAGGGGGCGTTGTTCCATTCATAGTTAAAAGTGTTATAGTTAGATTGTGTGTGAATCCATCCTCTTCATCGTAAAAGAGGTCAACCGGAATCTCATATGCAAATATGTTGCAAAAGGTGGCGTTGAAATGGGTCAGATTGTACAAAAGTCGTGGCGGAGTGTTGGAAGTAAACGCATCATTAATCTGGCGTCTGCTTCGATGTGGATCGACAAGACAGTTAAAAGGATCTGATGTTGCATAGTAGGCATTTCTATTTCCTGTCATCTCTATACTTTGATTTATTGATGAACTTTCTGGTAACCTGTATTGTTTGTTAAAATAAGAAAGCTCTAGACATCCTAAATCAAAAACAATTTGATTTACTTTAGTGGTGGCCCACGTTTCTCTGTCTGCAATTACAACTTGTTCGTATTTGCAAAACGTGTTCTTTAACCTCTTTCTCTTATGGCTACGAAAAGGCACTGCATATTCATCGACAGCAAAGTTTTGTATCCTTGCTGCTATGTCCACTTTTGTCTGAGGCAACAAATATTCGATATCACTTTTGTTACCAACAACTACAAAAAGTTTTCCAAGAGGACATGAAGTATGAACAGTATCCCTTCTTTTTTTGACAGTGATGTATAATGTCTTGTTATACTTTGAAAGGTGACTACGGAATGAAAAGAGATAATGCCCAATATGTCGTTCCGTTGGGAACACATGTAAAATGCGTGCATCCACGTCCATAATCAGCCATGATCCTTTGCCTAACACTGGTACGTCCTAAAAAGTAGATTGGTCAGTGCTAATCAATGTATTATGTCGATGTAAAGGCAAGGTGTGAAGTACACTCGATATTCGTTAAGACTGTTACTAAAACAAAACTTTAAACTTTTATCTTACAGTATTTAACAGAACTATAAGCACTACAAATGTCAATCTAAGAACATATTTGATACAACTCTCAAAGGTCTAAACCTTCTCCATCCACGCATAGGTGTACCGAAGTCTTAACTGTACCAATGCCCATTACTCAAGGTCACGAATACTTTTTTGGGTCCCAAAAGTAAACATGCGTCGTCTTTAGCAGAGCAAGAACTCTCTGTAAAAATTATAATATATGTCATATAAACACACCTTCGCACATAGAATTCTAATATGTTACTAAAAACTAGCTCCCAATTACGACTCTAGAAATATTTTAAAGGTTTGTTGTCTTTTTAGTTTTGTCTCTTCTTCATGACATCTACCTAAAGTGGAAACTGTACTATTGTGAAAATTTAAAGTCAGTTGATAACGTGTCTCAAAACAGGAAGGTCTGCTCTACTTATTTTTAAAAATTTCATACAGAAACTGGTCACAGCAATATAGTCAGTGCTATGAACAGTGATTGGCAAATAGCTTTAAAAATCAATCAGTCATCTGAA
>JAAAKM020000209.1:16990-27521 GCA_010016025.2 Alatinidae sp. Z8VKAUB7J3 | reverse complement strand
GTATTTGGCATCGAATCCACCACTAGTTTTAACTAGGGCCATAAAAAGGCCCATAATAAATCACGAGATGTAGTCGGTTGTTGCTCTTTACGACCCAGTCAAATGTTTGTTTATATCCTCCGCCACATACTACATTTGAACTTTGTCAAATAACGTCCTACAGTCGTGCTCGCTACTTTCGAAGTTTATGTTACTTGTTTGTCCATTCCCAAAAGCTTCAACCTTTCTTTCTTGGTAGACCCAGCCGAAAATTGTTAAATTTCTATGTTGTAAATCTCAAGAAAATCTCAATCTGGTCGAACACGTTCCTGCGTCCTGGTAGGCTGCCTTCGCGACTAACTTTCGGTTTTATGGATTTCGTACGGTTTGCGACGTAGATCCAGCTGTGTTGCTGCTAGCCACAGGTCCAATGATCTCTATTTTACTTTTATCGAAAGAAGATGATACTCTAAATGCGTGATAAAAGTGAGCATCGATCCTCAGTTGGTCACTGCGACAAAAAACCTAATCTCATCGCAGCTCAATATTTCGTGTACAAGGAACCAGTTTTCATAGACCGGACTTACACAACAGCGGACTTTTTCAGAACAATGAAATCTATTGTCTCGATCTGGAGATACCAATCGATTAGTCAAAGATCCCTGGAGGAATCGAACCTCGTCTTTTACTGTTACAACGCTGATTTGCTAGCCATTACACCATGGTCCCAAACCAGTGCAGAAGTGGCAGAAATTTAGGGCGTAATTTGTTTCGGTTTACCAAACACAAAACTGCACTGTACTGATCTTTACATTATACTTGGGGTGGGTAAGAGCCTTGGGAAACCCATTCCCTGTTTCATGCCATCAGGTGGAATTCACACCATTGGGTATTATAAAGTTTATAAGACCACATTACAATCATTGCTAATTCTGTCTATGGAGTAATAGTGTAATATTAAAAGGGTTAAAAGACAACAGGCTTATATACACAACGTCAGTTAAAGAAAGGTTTTAAAGTTTAAATAATTTTGCAATTTTACCAGCAGTGTCTCAAATGTGTCTCTGACTAACGGAATAATGCTCGTGGGTCCGAAAGTCTTTTACAACGTGGAATGAATTTCGAGATAGATCTGGAACTTCTTGTGAGGTATGTTTCCCAGTTCCCCCGCGACCAGGCAGTGGGCTTCTTAACAATATCTGTACAATTAGTGCCGTGACAGCATTCAAATTTAAGTAGGGGGGGAGGGGAGCGGTGCAAGGTAAGTAAGGTAAGTAATATATTGCAGGCACTTCTGGTGTATCTTTTGAGGGGCTTTGAAGAAAAGTAGAAAATCAAACCCTTCATGAAATACACGTGTTAACCACTTCTGAAACAGCAATGTTGAAGCTTTCAGCCATTAAATAATCCTTCTGTAGTTCTTGCATGCCGCAATGATTAAACATCTGTAATATATGAAGCATAATGATTGTCAGAAGAATGATATAACATTTTTCAAGTATTTAACTCAAATTTTGTAACATGTCTCTGAAAAAAATTAGGAGCCCCTTCCCCCAGGGCCCCCCGTCACCTACTATCTTGTTAATACAGTACCACAAACAAGTGTTAAAACCTACTTTCTGGTTATTTGGACAGTATTATGGCATATATTTATTGAGCGGTTCCGAGTGCCCTAGTGTAACGATTAGACATCGCTTCAATTTTCTTAGTATAAGAATTTGGTGAATTATACTTTAAGAGAGGGCTGTAATGAGAAGAAGCCTTCTGGATGGGTATGATAAGGCCTGGAAATAACAGAACGACTTCAGAGGAGTTGGAAATTATTCTACCATTTAATACTTTGCAGGAAAGCAACAAGAAAAAACCAAATTGATAACTGTAAAAACATCCTTGTGTATCTTCGTGGGTCTTGTATAATTAGTGTTACTTCAAGATTTTTACAGTTCCTTTAAAGCAAAGAAATTTAGCCTAAGTTGAAAATGCCTGTTTAATGAAAGATGGGCTGAACACTTTGAGAGCGCTCTGTCAATGACGAATTTCCTCAGGTTCCAATCAACGAGTAGCTGGAGGTTATATCAACTTTTGGAGAGACTCTTTAAGCTCAGTTTCCATTAAATCGTATGGGAGACACAGAAAGACCGCGGCTGCCTGGGCCTGGGGACGGTCATCGGCGCAGTCTTCTACATTTCATGAATACAAGCCTTTGCGTCGACTGCGATGCCGCAATCTATGTTTCTAAGTTCACTTTATGAATAAGAGACAGATTATTCTATTTAGAAATTTTCGCTCTGGTGAATAGCGTTCCCTGTACAGAATGACAGTTACTCCTGGACACTTTAAATACCGTAGCTATAGTGTAAGTAGAAACAGGAGGTGTTGTAGATCGAGGGTATAATCGAAAAAAGACCATTTTATGTAGTATTGCTTTCAGGCACAATAATATTCCCGCTCACAAAGTCCTTCAAACACTCTTAAATGTAATTCTCAAAGGAGCTTAAAAACTTCTGTTAACCTTTTGAATTGTTAAATTCGGCATATCTCGGACCGAAAAAAGGATGACAGGCAATTTATTGTAGAGGTATTTAGAATTGAGAACAGAGGTAGTTGGTGAGTCTCGGTCAGTAGTTTTCAAAGATAGTAACAAACCAGATGATTTCTGAGTTCATAATTTTCTCTGGTTAAGGTCTACTTCCATGAAACACTAATACAGTCTTGGTACCATTTTTAACACACTGAAGATTAATGCAATAGAAACAATAGAGAAAGTAAGCCTCGCATTACATTAATTGCACAAGCATTTGAAAAGTAAAGAAAGAACGTCGTACAAAAGAGAGTAGCAGGAAAACCTTTTTTGCTAACGTGTTTCGAAGTACGGGAATATGTCTTTTCTTAAAAATTTGGCTGCTCCACATTAAATAAATAAGTTCATACAATGTCAGCATAATGTTCATTGTAAGTATCACCAAAGCTACTCCTCGAACTTAAAAAAATAAACTGTCGTCAGGGGTTGTTAACTAAATAGCATAATTGACAGATTAAACTATACATATTTTATTACATGTTATATTTTGAACGTCTCATTGAAGCTCAATGCTTAAAATAAAACCACATTATTCCAGAAATTCATTATTCCCAATTCTGTTTGATCGCCTTTTTCGTCTTTTTTGTGATCATCTTCACTGGAAGTATAAAGCACCGGTTGGAATGTCAAACATTTATTGTGCCGTCTTTGCGTACTTTTTTGCTGCAGTGCAACCTCTGATGATATCGCGGGTATTGTGATCCTCGCTTTTCAAGTCCAATGCTGCAACTATACACCGTTAACATAACACCTGCAAGTTGCTCTGACTGAAACTCTATAGATAGATTATTCAATCATTCTATCCCAAGGCGTATGAGCATGAAACGGTGTCCGGTGGTAAGTAATTCAGTTTAAACATTTTGAATGATGGTTTGTAATGACTGCTTCATTCTGTTAAGTTCATCTTGTTGCTAAAACGTAAGAGAGTATGATCTTTAAATAGCTTAGAATTAAAAAGTACAATATCATTCATCCAATTGGACTAGAGAAAAGGTGGTCAATTTCAACAATGATTTACAGGCTTGTCTGCTTCTGTACCATGGTGTTGCTCACGTATCAGGGAGGGTCACCAAATGTGTAAGAACGCAAGTCTTTGTTTCTCTCATATGAATGCACGGTGAAAACGTAATAGCATTGTCAAAATACAGACTTCATTACTAAGAAGTTTAAGATCACCTTAAAGTATTAGCCTACTCATGGAATTTTACATATCACTACCGGAAATGTAAACTATGCTGTTTCTCTGTTGCCACTAATGAAGTGAACTGTACATATTCGTTGTGAGAGCACCATGAGAGCCTATGACAATCTTTGCAAATACTCAAACAATTGTTGAGAGTTGAAAGTTATAAATTTCAACAACTGTTTTTAGGTTAACCATAGTAGGAACCATTTATGTACATCCACTCATAACTGAAACAATGAAAAAAGGGGCTACCTTATTTAACCATTTCTTACCGATTTCATGATTATTTTCTTTTGGACTTTGGTGACTTCCGTTTGCAGGTTTTTTTGTGTTTCAATCTATAGACGGAAATATCAGGAAGACAATACACTTTCACAGAAACTGGCATCACAAAGGTTCACGTCAAAAGTTGGTTTTCATTTTCAATATAAAGGTTTCCCCTACATTCCCTATTAACGTAAGGTCACTACTTTATTTTTCGCATCTCATAAAAATACAGATTAAATAAAACAATAAATTTAAAGCTTATACATGGAGTTTTTAACCCTCTTCTTTAACTTACAAGACTGCACAGGAGCGCATACCAATAATGCATGATACATTAAATAGTTATTGAACAGTTTTGGTACAAAACAAGAAGTTAAAAGTGCTTGTCAATAGTATTTTAATAGCTCTTCCTTGATAGACTACGTGTGAGCGACAGCAACACTTGCTTATGCTGCTTAACCTCTTACTTACAGACTTAACCCTCAGGTGGCCTGCAACATTTTGTCGATCCGAACTGTCTTACTGCTCTGTATAAATTGTAAGCACTTTCATCTTCGTTAGCAAACACTAAAGGACTCAGATATGTCTGGAAGGAAACAGTGCTCCTAAAAAGGCGGTGTGCAGCAAGTGGTCTAAATCTTTGTTATGTCAATGTAGAAACTTAAGAGTATATTTACGAACTGTAATACCAATATGTGAGGTGAAGAAATAATAATAGTAAGTATAGTTTAAGAGTGAAAAAATCTCATCTCAACCTTGTTGATGTTGTCATTCATTGCCTATGCTGCTGAGAAAGTGTTAACATGAAAATTAATGTATTCAGGTAATACACAAACCTCTGCGGCGCTTTGGTTCTCTTCCAGATTCTGCATTTCGTTTGAAAAAATGTTACATGACATTCCTAATTTGTTCATGCTATGTAAACGGAAAAAAAATAACATGGAATATGCATATTTTACATGCTAATGTACATATTACAAAGTTTTTGATAATCGCTTTTTAAAGGGAACTATTCATACGGCACTAGGTCTTCTTGAAAACTTTCAATGAAATGCCTAAATCATGGCTTTAAATTATCATTATATTCCATCAATTTAGTTTATTTGGTATTAAAGGTCACTCCATGAACTTTGTAAAATATAAAATATGGAGCACTGAATCTTGGGATAAGCTGATACCAACAAATAAATGTAACTAATAGAATCTTAGGACGTACATTTTACAAAGCTAATAGAACATTCGTAACAAGAAAAGTTTGAAATTGTTCATCATTAGGAAAACACTATGTCAAATTCGTACAAAGAGTATTTTGCTCCTGCAATAGATATAGTAATCGAAAATAATTCATTTTTTAAGCCTTTCTTCAGTCTCAACATTTACTGCTGTCTGACTGAACGCATTGATATATGATATTATCTATTATACATATTATACATATTAAATTACTACATCTTTACGGAAATATCTTTCTCCTTCGGAATCAATCAATTTGTATATACTTATTGTCTACTGACCGTTTTTCAAGAAGAGCCCTGTTTTCCGCCATTTCCTTGAGGTACTTTGAAATAAATGTCTTTAAAAAATATAAATTAGATGAAAGATTAAAGATTGGTGGAATTTAGGTAACATATTATGCCTAGCTCGACATCAAGAGGGTGAAGTAGTTGAAGGTCAGGTTATGCATACACATTCATTTTGTGGTATAGTTACATATGTATATATACAATATTATCAATATCTCACTTGATCATGCATATATGTATCTGATATCATACTAGTAATGTATTTGACCGTTTTCATAGCTAAAGTGTAGAAACCTATCTTTGTAGTATATAGTATCATTGAATGAACACCTGCATATTGATGTTTCGAAAGAATTCTTTATTGATAGCTGATAGTCTTAAATACAGAATACGGTCATTGCAAGATGGTAGAAAATAACAAGCATAATTAGAATGACAATAACTTTTTGGATTACAATATATGCTAACATTAACTTTCTTTAAAAAGCTTACATTAGCAGCACTGAAACAAAGTGAACAAAATGAGTCTTTAGCTACTGTTTAAACTTTTTGGTCACTTCGTTTCGGAAGGCATTTGTATCATCTCTTTCTCTTTATTTGATCACTTTGTTTCAACGCTATGAATATCATACCAATACACTAGAGCACATACCAAACGTTTCTAGATCAGAGAGTTAAAGGAAAACAACAATCTAACTACAACTCAACAAGACGACCACTACGATTATTCGGTGGAAAACTCTCTGACTCAAGTTTTCAAATAACTCTCTATGTCTGCTCCCGCTATACAGCTTATCCATCAGTCTGACAGTGACGTTCTCTACAAAGCCATTATGACCTTCTTCCCTAAAAATGCTGAAAAATTTCATATTCGGTACGCTGCTGCCACTATCAAACATTCCACTGAAAGACGTACACCTATTGAACCAACCATGGTTGTATGCATAGTTTGATTCAATAAGATCGAGAGAGCACTTCTGCTCCAACCAGCTAATTAAATGTTCCAATAAACAAGTAGGGTGGCAGGATGGTCGATAAAGATCGTGTGCATGTGTGCAACTATTTGAAGATAAAGACTTGTGCAGTTTATAGAAAGTGTTTTAACATAGGAACTCTAGATTTCGTGCGTCATCTTTACCTTTGAAACTTCTTTGCTAATAAATGTATTTCTATTGGACTTTCTCCTTTCCTGTGAGGTGTAGCATGAGAATAGGAAGCTCTGCAGCTATATTTAAGGTCGATTTACGTTATATCCCTTTGAAAAAGGATATGATACTCTTATGCGATAAATTAATTTTGTGTTTTATTCATTTAACCTTTAAGCAATAGTAGTGTAAAGTCATTGATTGCCATATAGTGTATATTGCGTAAAATATAGTGCTTCTGAAACAATTTTTTGCAACACTTTCAATTTGCTGCAGATCGATTATTTCTCACAAGTTTAAACACTTTTCTAGCATAATGGGTATGGCAACAGCCAAGTTTAACAACGACGATAGTATGATTTACCTGTAAGTCACTTTCCATTTTCTTTTGGTTTTCTATTCCTCTTCTGATACATTCTTCCTCGTTGAATAGATGTTGCGAATAAGTTTTAATTAGACCCTCTCTACAAGGAAAAGATATTCATAGCATTACCAAAATGCTTTTGACAGTGATTGAAAGAATAGTAAAAGTCATTCTATTACTTTTAGCAGTATTATCTGTATTGAAAGCAATAATAGTTAACCGTCATGTTATATACCTTATGAAAATCAGATCCTGCCACTTAAAGTAATTAGCAACTTGGAGGAAAATATTAATGAGCAAGAAGGCGTAATAGGTTTTTAAAAATTCTCTGTGCTTTTTCTATCACAAGGGTAAAATAAAATAAAAACACTTGATACCATAAAGCTCTTTGTCTAACAAAAGGAAGCATAACAAGGCCAAACATTTTATCTGAACACATGACACAGTGAACGTAGGGAAGAGGGGGTTTTTCTTCCTGCTCTACGGCAGATAAGTTGCAGGGTTGGTTCGCACGAACTGGAAAGACGTCCAGAGAACGCAACAGTGCCTAAATCTTATAAAAATAAATTTAACTCTGTTAATTAAGATTATTCTATTAATTATTACTTGAGTCTCAAAGTTAATGACAATTTTAAACGACTGCGCATTAAATGCCCGAAGTGATACAGAAATTGACTATTTCAGGGAATATCTGTAATGGAAAATAGGTTTATTTTCAATGACATTAGCTATCTATAAAAGGAAAAAACTGCCTTTTACTTCACTTTATAACAGTCTGGTGTTTTACCCCAATTTCTGATGTCATTTATTTCTGTCATCTGTACCAACGACCAGATAGTCTACAGGCAGAACGTTTTACACTATTTGAAAGAGGAAGGTTATTGAACACGAGAGGGAAAAAAGTAGGCTCTAGCATTACTACAAAAGTCCTATGGTTACAACACAATGACTGAGAGATAAACCAAGTAGGAAATTTGTTACCTTAACTATCTTATCAACTGCCCCTATTTGAGATACGTTGAGAACCTTAGCACACCTGTTTCCAAGGCCGATTCTTTAAATTAACACTTCAACGACAACGACAAAGACAAAGACAACGACAACATGTATTACCTTTCGGTTCTGTGCTCAAAACTAAGATTTTGAAATCTACGGAATATCTTCGTGGATGTTGATCTTGAAAAATTCTCTAGCATTTTTTGCTTATCCTAGAGGAACGACAACAAAATGAAATGTATTTTCAAGGGAAATTATTCAGTTTATGACAAGACTGTTGCTATGTGGAGTTGAAAGTGAGAGGAAATATATATGTTTCAGACTAAGACTAAATCTTTCATAATTCAATCAATAAAACATTTGCTATGTATATGTTATAATTTATGTTATAAATTATGTTTCTTCGATATTTTATATATGCATACTTATACATAGATCCGAGTCAAAAAAAGCAACTACAAGTTTCACGTTCATTGCGATCTTCAGGCTTAACTTAATTCAATAACACCTATCGCAACTTATCTTACAGCTCCTACGTGATAATGGCTCCCATATCGACACTTCGACAAAAGCTCGATTCGCCTATTCAAAAGAGATGATTTGTCTCCTTTAACAATGCAAAGCTTAGATACCTTAGATACCTCCTTCACAATTGCCCATATAATTATAAATTTTGTACCACTGGACTTAGGGACTGAAACGAATTGCGATACTTCTTTATATTGAACTTGGTTGCTAAAGAACTTACAATGATTGCGGTCGCGCGTTATAAATTCTGCTGCAGAAATGCCACAAACGGATTTGAGTACAGCGTATCTCATTTTACTTAGTTAACATCATTTTTACACTGTTTACAGAAGAACATGTACGGAGAAACAGCTTTGATGTTGAACATATCAGTAGTTATGTATAGGCTAAATTTTCTGCACTACAGAACCGGTTACTAAATGAACACCTAGCACTGACGTCTGTCAAATCATTCATTACCAGTTCGTGTTCTTCTGCTGCATATTGCAACATTATTATGGGAATGTATACAGGAATCGACGAAAAGTTGACTTCCCTGCCAATTCTGCAGAAACTACCGTGATCATTAAAGTAGTATTTCCTTGACATATTCAGGTCATCAAAATTGGGTTTACCTTTATTGACCTTCCGATATTTGGGCCGAACGACTGCATTAACACTTTCATTTCGTCTCTGAGTAAAAACAGAAAGTATTGTTTATAATTTTAAAGTATTTGCAACTTAAAACGTTACATCCTTTAAAGTAAATTAAGTAAATGTTACTTGTTGACAGTATGGGAGCACTGGGTGTTGTTAACCGTGACATAGGAGGGGCGATTCTTAGAAGGCAGTTAAGCAGAAAAGTGTTCTTAACTTCACAACTGCTTCAGATGTTCTGCTACACGTACCCGACATTTACTAGCACATATAACATTGAAACTTTTTTGAAAGAGAATATTATCGTCAAATTTATATTTGTTACGTTATTCGTTATATGTGTAAATTGTCATTTTCTCAGTTTTTGAACTTTTGCACCGGATTTAAGTATTTATTTGAAGGTTTTCTAGACAATCATTCACGAAATGCATTACATATTCTTACTTTGCATTAATTGGTGAACTATTTATGTTTGTCAGAAAGTCATTTGTTGAAACAGAATATGATTCACCAAATCTCGAAAACAAATCGAAATCATATTTTTCACACGTTTTTGTTACAAATTCACAAAGTGATCACGAAGTTATCACTCGATTATTTACCAAATGTCGTATATTTATATGGAATATTTATGGCAACGTCTGATTCCGCAAGATTCACATCATTCCGTTGACTTCATCATCCCCTTATCTTTCTTGGTACGATACGTAGTCACATACCGTTTGCATTCTTTTTCTATAGTACAATAAGTGTTTTTCCGCAGTGATTGGTCGAGGTTACCTTATCACTTTATCAAGTGTCTTTTCAAATAATGATATATTGATTTTTCAACTTTTCAAAGTTTAGACATAGTGCCCTTTAGGTAATGTTTGGCTTATTTTTCAATATTTGACAAAAATAAGCAAGAGGATATATTTTTGACGTATTTTTAAATGGAAGTTTGGGAAGGATTTTGACAAAAACTCAGGTGAGAAATCATTTCACTTCATTAATTAAAACAGTTAAAACAGTTTACATAAGGGCCTCGTAGTCCCATTACCATTTGCAAAGACAGTATAGTTTCCCATTTCGAATTGTAACTTAACCTGGATTTTTTTCTCAGAGAACAATAAATTAACACTAGAGATGTATCCGAAAGGTCTTTAGATCGTGTCCATTATACGGCACATCTCTTATTGAATAACCTCAAACATAAAGTTAATATTTGATAATTTTACGAAGACACACAAATAAACAATTCAAGGACTACTGCAACTGTTTCCAGGCAATAAACTAATAATTTTTTAATACCGTTATTGCTGTTTTCTCTCATTTTGTACTTAAAAA
>JAAAKM020000209.1:0-13038 GCA_010016025.2 Alatinidae sp. Z8VKAUB7J3 | reverse complement strand
ATTTTTCTCTTGCAAAGAGAACCATAACTATTTTCATAACAGCTCCGGTCGCAATTACCCTAAAATATCAGTCTATTAAATTATAAGCCTTACCAGAAATGGGTTTAAATAAAAGTCAGAGGCTTACACGTGCGTTATAGAACACGAAGTGTGTAAAGTAATATAATATAGCTCTAAGCTAACTGTCATCAAAAACAAACCTGAGTCATTCCTACTTTTCGACAAGGACTTGTGTATCTTTTCGTCTACCTATCGTAAGCAAAGAAAATATTTCCTTAACACTGAAAATAAAATTCATTTGACCAACTACAAATGCAGCCCTATTACGCAATTCTTTCGTATACAGTACATATCTATAATACGGCAGCAAATTGCATAGCAGAATCGTTTATAAACATATAAAAATATTTTATTCCTTGCAAATCAGGTGGCCTCATTACTTTATATGGAGTTTTTTTTAAGTGTCTAGACAAACTAATGACTTTAAAGCCACCGGTTTTGACTAGAACCAGGTAATCCTTAAGCTTGGGCTGTCTAACAATAGAGATGACACTGAGCATCATTTTCCTCTGTCCGAGACAAGTAGTAAGCAACAGAGAAAAACGGAAAAGGAGCATTCTATATATACTAGTGTTGATTTCTCATAAAAGTGAGGTGGGGAGAGTAGCTCCGTTGTCATTCTGGCAACTGAACTTTTAACAGACTTGAATTTACATGGGGTATCCTCTTTTGATATTTTATATTCTGTAGATAACACGCGAGCTAACGATAGTGCAAATTGGTAGTTTACAAGAACACTTTAGGAGCTTTGATGAGCCTTAACTTTGTCAATTCTAATAGAGAATATGCAGTTATAATGCAAGACAGAATGTACCATACAAAATCATCCTTTTTAACCCCAAGCAGCCTTATAACCATGGCACTTCCTCTGCCTTCGTTCTGTAAACTTAAGAGGCACTTTAAATTTGCAGTAGAGCGGAGGAAGGTACGATTACAGATTGAGACTATGGCTGGAATATGTTATTATTGCATGGCGTCAAATTTTCGTACCTCAGATGACACGGCAGTGGGAAAACTAGTGTAGGATTGGGATTTTCATAAAAGCCAAGCTCATTTACATGATAGAATTTTAAACTAATATATTTTTAAAAATAATGGCAGCAAACTCTTTCAAGCTACATAGTAACATATATAGGTTAAGATACACTGAAGTGACTATTTGTTAGGGAGAAATAATGATATTCTATTGAAATGTGTAATAAATATCTGCAACTTACTTCTTTTGAATGTAACAATTTACTTTTCCCCGCTTCTTGTACGGATGAAACTACTTCCTCTTCCTTTGACGCCTCCAAAATACTCTAAAATGATATATTTTAAAAATTAAGCACAACTCAAGTAAATAAACAGATAATGCTGATAATATAAATTATCAATAATCTCATGCAGCACAGAATAACACAATTGAGCTCTTAAATAAATGCCGACTAGTAAACGTCATGCCATGGAGGCTAACTTAAGACTGTCATCTGTCTGTCAACAGATTGTATATGTAAATTATTTCATAACCCTGTGCAACGTAACTGTTTCCTCTTGAAAAGATTATGCTGGTAATGTTATAAGCGATATAACTTCAAATGTTAAAATTTGGTAAGAAAGGCTAGGGCATTGCAGTTTCGGCATTAATTTATGTTGTTATTTACATAAAATCTCATTATAATTAATCTCCTCCAGAGTCTTTACAATCTTCAATTAATAAACACGGTCGGCAGATTGTCAGCTTTGTGATCTTCATGAAATTTTCTTAATATTATAAATATATGATATCATGAATCATGATAATGCATACCTGGCATATTGATGCAAAGCTATTGATTATATCATCACTGTTCTGGACTTTACTTCTGCGTTTATCATCACTTTTATCTGCGTAGCTGATTTTTGTTTCGTCTCGATAGCTGAATTCCATAGCAAGTTCAGTTCTTTCAGCCTCTAAGACTTTATCGCTTTTACGTACACTGACAGCACTAGAAGGACAAGGGATGATTTGTCCACATTGTAAGGGTGTCTCGATTGCTTTCTTGAGTCTGTACCCACTTTCATTTTGATGAACTAGGACGATGGGACTCTTTTCTCTCTTATTTTTACTCACAGCCACTTCATGAACAGCCTTGTTACTGATGTCTTCAAACAATGCAGCTAAATTTTGAGAAGAACTGATTCTGTTCTTTTTGTGAGATTGCTCCAATGACTTAGTGCTAGTAGGAGTTTCTTGGCTTGTGATACCTTGGCTAGCTTTGGGTGAAAAATCAGATAGAGTTGCGCTGGAAGGTGTTTCAACTTGACTATCCTCTGTATTTGTTTCTACTGTTCTAGCTACTAGAATGTTATTTGTTCCTCTAGACAGCGAAAAAGCTGTTTCTTTATCAGTATGTTGACTGCTTATTTCGTCACTTGATTCTTCATGTAAGTGTCTCTTTTCCTTCTTTGGGGGCTTTTCAAAATCAACATCTACGCGTGAAATATTTTTACCAGCTTTGCCACTTTTAGCGGAATTTGCTCTCTTTGCGTCCGCGGATAATTGATTCTTTACGACGCCACTCGAGTGGTATGCAAGTGTCGAAATACATAAATCGTCATTTAATTCCATAGAATTCTGTTTGGTCAAATTTTTAGTGTTTTTTTTAACTTCCGAAAGCTTTTTAATAGCCTTTGGTTTCTTGTCATCCCTAGTAGCTTCGTCATTTTCGCTACTACTGGAAGAGTACTCAACAGTCTTTTTTCTGTTAATTCTTGAACTTCTTCGTACTCCACTAGATTTGGGATGTTGGCCCTTTGAACATTAAAACAAAAGTACAATTTATACAGAGCATTGTATAGATGGATTAAGAAAGAAACATTTGAGCATTAGCGAAAACAGAGTTGAAAATGGGATAAATCTTTGATCAACATGGTACGATATGGTTAATATAATTCAAGAAAATTTCATACTCGGCATATGAATCTTTCTTGAAAAAGTATGTAGCGGCTAGTGATAGGTTTTTAACGCCAACAAAGTAAATGCTGCTTAAACATGACTGTCAATGCAACACGTAGTCAAAATTATAAACGTTTACGTAATTTGTAACTTGTAACGTTTTGCCCTTACATGTCAAAAGTGTTAGTTCAGTGGAGTTAGTTAGGGTTTTCAGGGTCTACATTGACATTTTTACCTACACTTTTACTACTGCATTTTCATGATAAATTTCTAAACCTCTGTATAGATATCATACATTAATATTTACTTATCCAGCACTCACCAGCACGTGCCAATGAGATGCTCAGGTACTTTATATATATTTAAACTTCCGTGAAAGCGTGGATCTTATTCTACCTTAGATGTCTACTTGTAAGTTGTTTTATTCTAGATGACCGTTGTTTGCTAATGTATGTAACCATAATATCATCATAAAGGATCTTGAATGAATGATTTTAAGAAATTAACAGTCTGTTATGTTATGTAATCGTCGACATTGTAGTGCCAAAGGCAAAAAATAAAACTATTGGAGAAAAGTATGCATATACTTCATGCGCTTTCTTCTCTCTCTTCTTTTGTTTCTTTTGCTTCTCGGGTGCTGCCCTCGAAGTGCGTAAAAGCTGCTGTTTCGACGCATACGTTATTGGCCTTTTTCCCCTTGCTTTCCTATTACTAGGAACGCTGCTGGGAGGATTTGCTTTACCTCTAGATGTGGTCTGTCCTTCATTGTCACTGAAATCCTACAAGGCAACAAATATACAGATTATCAAACATCTTGGGCACTGTGTCGCGTCCACATGTATAAGTTTACCTTTTTAAACTATGCAAAAAGTAATTGGGGAATGGCAGCATGTCTGAGCTACTGATAACGTGTTAACGTGATCTACCAATTATTACCTCTCGAAAAGAGAATGGTGAGTATCCTATCTTGGATGGAGGAGGCCTCTTCGGTTTAATGGTCATATTTTCTCTATGCTTCGGGTCTTTTTTGTTTGTACTTGGCTTTGTCTTTATTTTTACCGGCGAAAGAGCTTTACATGATGTTTCTTTAAACGGCTCAGATTTGTTTGAAGATGCATTATGTTCTTCTCCAGTTGTCTCTAATTTAGTTTTGTGCTTGGGACGAAAAGGTAAATGAAACAGTTATAAAATTTATAGCTCCACATAAATACACAATAGTAATAACTGTTATAGAATGGAATCTACGCTAACAAGCCGCCTGTACTTGCAATTAGTTACCATACTCTGGTAATTAATACAAACTTGACTACCTTAAGAACTTGCACGATAACGTAATATATATATATATATATATATATATATTATCATTAATTGATTGATAAGTAACATGGATCCCTAGTGTTATGACTTTTCTCACGGATGAATGGAGATCAACGTCTAAATATTAATAACTTCAAGACAGGCCTTTATGGGAACTTTTAACACAAATGATAAAACCTAGATTCACTAACATTTCATGGTTTCCAGATTTTCTAGTCTGAATGAACTCAGGCAAGTGTCTCAGTATAGACTTTACTATGCAATAAGTCAAAATAGACAGATAGATTTCATCGAGAAGAGAGGAACACTACTAAAAAATGTGAGGCAATATCTTTGTTCTAGAGGCACTCCTTTATCTTATATTCACCTCCTAATCCGGTAATTGTTCCTTTTTTGTCTTGTTCCCTCGAACGATAAGCGAGGTCGCAAAGCTAACCCATGTTGTGTAACATTGGTCACAGAAGAGGTAGCAATCTAATAGTTAAGAATATTATGCCTTAACGATTAGGAACACTTTCAACGGCCAGATGTAAACATTCACCCTTACATTTAAATGTTTCTGTTGTTTCTTATGCAATGGAAGTTATATGCTCCTATTACAGAAGCCCACTTTCAAGTGAACAGGATTAACAGAGAGTTTTTCTTGATATTCTTAAAAATTTCATGTAAATTGCGAACAAACTAATAATCGCTTAATTCGTATACGGAACGTGTCTAAGTATCCACAATAAATAGCCTTGCATCATGAGTACTTCAATGGCGCCGAAATATGTAACGGCTCAAATCCTCCAGTGTTACCAGTTTTCCTTTTCATTAGGAAGAAACAACTGAATTTATTTTGTCACACAGACGGTTGCCAAAGACTCACTAGAAGGCCTTTGACTCTTTGGTGTGACCTCCTAACTTCATCCTTTTTGCTTACAAGCTTCATATGTAACTATACACTTCTGGGAGATTGCCTACTTTTGTAGCAAATAATACATATACTGAACTTACCGAATTCTTTGTAAGGGTTTCGCCAATTTCTTTCAAAGACTCTTTCTCCTTCGTTCTTTCATCATCCGTGTCATTCTTTTCTTTATCATGTTCTTGGCTTTCAGGTATAATTGCTGCGTCTGTATTTTCCTTGAAAGTAACAGAATGTAATGTGATTCCCCTCTCCGTGTGCAATTAATTGCCTTCTTTTCTAAAAACACGAGCCACTAACTTCTCGATATAAGAAATGAAGGTTATAAATTACTTTAGTAAAATGGCACTGTAAGACGAAGTAAAGCCTCACTTGTAATGATCGACCATTCCTGCCTATAAGATCTCAATTAAAGAAACAACTGAATAATTATTTTCCTAAAATTTTGGGGGAAAGTTCTTACTTACTGTTTTAACTGCTGTCTCTAAATAACAATAGAAACTTTTTAAATTATAAAAATCCACTGCAATATGCTGATTGATTACTTGGTTTTGAAGCTTATAGAATAGTTGAAATCATTCCATAATATTGAATGTAGCGACATTTACTTACATTCTAGATAAGATATATGCGGATGTTTTAAGAGGGTGTACAGTAACAAAACAAATTGCATAAGCGAAACCGCAGAACACTTTCATCACCCGAAAGGTTCTTTGTGTCAAAAAAGATTTACTAAAGTAGGTGATTCAAACATCCTTTTTCTTTAGAGTTCAATGTTGTTTGGCGAGGTAAGTGTACGTTACTGCCGAATTTCTAACGAGATACATATGAGTGGTGTAGCCCACGCGGCTCGTGTTGTTCTTAAAATGGGAAACGTTGTTTGAGAATAGGGATTCCTATGAATAAATGTTGTGGTTTCAAAAATAATTAAAAATTGCATTTTCCCATCCCCTTATACAGTGTAGATACATACCTTTTCAATACACTCTTGGCTACTTACTACATCTTTTCCTGTTCGATCCGTCATCTGCAGGCGTATCGGCAAAGGAACTTTTGCTACAGATGCCTTTACAGGAGTCGAGTTTAGAGAGGGGCTTGAATAAGACACATCAACGTACTTCACAGTTCCGAATAGTTCCTTAATACCCTGAGAAACAGTGGCTTTATAAATGTTAAGGAGAAACGACGTGAACATACTTCATGCCATTCTCAAAAACGTCATTTTATGTTTAGCTACAATAGGGTTCGGGACAATTAAAAAGTATTTTAACTCTGCACCCAAGCCAGATATCAGGTTTTTGGGGGGTTTAATGCTTATTCCTGTCACTGATTTAAAACATGAGAGATTGCAGCTAAATATTTTTAGCTGTATGTAAATATTTTAAAACTTTCCAATGTATTATCATTAGCGAGCCGGGCATGAAGTCCGATCGTCAAAAACTATTTTGCTAGTATATGTGGTACTGCTTTCCATGGCCTCGCAAATTGTCTTCATCAATAGTTAGTTTGAGTCACTCAAGACAAGTAAATATTGTATTTGAGCAGTCTCATATTTCTAACTTTTATTTTAATCTTAAGATTTATGTTTCATGATAACTATCTTCTTGCCCATCAGCGGATATATTTGCAAGCCCAAATGTTGTTTTTTCAAGTATCGGAATGTCTGTTTAAAATTTTGCTAGTTTCTTTATCTGAAAATCCGCGGATCCTCAAAGTGATTGTAGCACTCGTCATTATATACATCTGAAACGGTCAATGACACTAACTTGACGTGAAAGCTCACTGGCCTTTCGCATCTGTGCTAAAACAGAGGTTCGTAGAAATTCACCACATATTTTGTTATAAAATAACAAGAAATCATTTGGGGGAAAGTAAAGAAATTTTATTGTGTTGAAACATCATTTAATTCCCGGCGCATGTAAGGGAAACAACAAATTGCTTAGGTTTTTCGACTTTAGTGTTGATATGTTTCATTGGTGTTAATCCACTGTCTGCCACAAGTTGTCGTCTTTACACTTACGGTAGAAGGGAGCTCCTACTTAACAAAAAGGTACCAGTTAATTTGACCCTTACATATGATTATCTGTTACATTCGTTTTCTTCATTAGCGATATATCCGGTCTCAATTTCTTGTAATGTCAGTCAGAAATATTGGTTCGGGCCAAACTTTGTTTTGGTAAATCTTCTCTTCACTCTACACGTAAACTTTTAAAGATTATGAAAGGATACTGTCTTTGCCAAAGGCTATTTTGACATATCGCTCCGGTGCCTCTGAACAAAATGGCACTAATGTATACGCTGGCTCTTTCAACTTTAACAAAAGTATATTTTCTTTGCCCATACCTGTAAAGAGACACGGAATGTGTGTGAGATTATCAAGTACCGGCTCGTTTCAACATTTGAGAACTGGCAGGAAAAGGATTTTTTTAGCTAGTAGATAGTGCTTATTTAGGTCTTATATCCTGACGTTTCCTGTCAAAACGGACTAGCGCGTTCCATCTTTCATTTATAAGTAAAGTAAAGAAATGCAATGTTCTGAGGGTGGTCTTTGCTAGGACACTCTTTGCTATACCAAACCTAATTCAAACCTTTTGACAATAAATGCTCTCTAGATCACTAGCTCTCGACATTGGCGTTTGGAACACTGTACAAACTGGGATGATAAGGTTTAGATTTCAGGTAAATAGTAAATCTTTGTCTTTATGTTTCAATTTTGATCGGGCGCTACACACTCCTGCTTATAGTGTTACATTCTGTACTGTCTTTTATTTGCACCTCACAAATAAAACCTCAAGCCGTGCAATCGTTTTATCTTCATATCAAAGAGGCGCTGAGGATGGATATCGGAGTCTAGGGGTGCGGGTGTAATAGAAAGTTGAGAACCACTGAATCTATATATGCACCAGACTATGTCTTGTATTAATTCAGTTGTTCTCGAATCCATTCCAAACAAAGCAAGCAAGGCGCATTCTCTACATAATGACAATATACCTCTTTGTCAACCCTTTTTCAAATAGTAAATAGACCCAACTCCTATTAAGTATTGGCAAAATATGGCACATTTCAGAAAATCAACCATGGACTCCTTTTCTTAAAGCCACCTTTAAAACAAAAGAGGGCAAAATTTTTCCACTACTATTGTAGCTGCTGTTTCGTACGAAAGCCTCAAGTACAAAAGTTTCCTAACCGTTTAACCATTACTAACCATTACTATTTTTCGCGCACCCCTTGGTGCATGAATTTAAATCCTGCGCAAGTATTTGTCCGCGTGATAAGGTCCAAAATCAAAATCACAATGTTTTTTGTTTTCCCAAGGATTAGTCAAATATCTTATTCTCCTTTGATTCTACAAGGGACTATTCATATAGTTTTTATGCAAATAGTAAAATTTCTCGCCTGTAGCCAGAATGGTACAGAATACATTGTAAATCAGGCTTTTTGCGTTCTCCCAAAGAACATAAAAGCAAGGACTTTTCGTATTATTATTTAATGATTACTTGACCAGCCATTTATGGCCTGACAAATAACTAGCTACTAGTAGAAAATATTACTGGGTACTATATTGATAAATCCCATCATAAATTAACAAACATCATCTTTATCATCGCACACAGGGCCTTCTGTTTGTGAGATTTTGATTTCCAAACAAACCATTTCCGGAAACTCCTCTTATCTTTTTAAACTTGCTATCAGGAGTGTCTACTTTGAATATTGTGAGGGTGATTGGAATCTCCATCTTCGCTGGAGGATTGTGGATCTTCGATGCTTTGGATCCCTCACGACGGCTGAGAGTTCTCTGTAATCGCAAAAGAACTTGAAGGAACGAGAAATATCTCGAGGTAAAAATGACTAACGATTTCACTTTCTGTGACAGTGGCTTTGGTTTCTCGGGCAAAAGCTATAGCGTACGAGCAAAGCCTCTCCATGCAAAATGGGTCACATCGTGTGACAAATGGGTGACAAATCTATCGTGACAAACGGCTCAGATCGAGCAGGAATTGCTAATGTTTTTCAATCGGCGCAGCCCTGCAACAAGAGGATCCGTTTATGACGCTAGAAAAATGAACTCGAGTGAACTTCATGATGTTAAATAGTTATTATTATGGACAAGATATTAACATAACAGTAGGTAATCAGCTCATTTTATTTTTTTATTTTTTTCACCACATATATCGTGCGCGAATTTAAGTCCACTCGAATATATCCAATTAGGGTGCGCAAATTTACAACGGGCGAATTTACGCCCTCGCAAAAAAAAGCACAGCGCGAAATTAAATACGCTCAAGGTAAAAGGAACTAACCATTGAGTCTGAAGTCTTTAACTTGATCCTGTTTGATAACTACTATTTCCCACTCAGCCTCGCAATTCTTAAGGAAAGAGAAATGATGTTTGGTATATCATCAGTAACTTTTCTTTTTTTTGGAATATCATCAGTAACTACTTGGCATTCTTTCGAGGGAAAGAGTGCTACTTAACTCATAACATGTAAAACATATCTTGTAGAAGAGTAAATGACAGCAAGCAGCAAAAATCTAATTTGACACGCCATGCTTTCCTCAACATATGGCCATGCATATCCATAATAAGTGGGGATTTTTTAGATGTTTTAATTGTATGACGAAGTATGACAACTAATCCGATTTATCAATGAGTCGCTAGGAGTGGCGGTACACCTTTTGAGTAAGTATCCATCCTATCGACAACGTAACCACGTAATAAGAACAATCATGATATCATTAGCACCGTCGTGTATTTGTCATAATTCTACTGCCTTTGTCTACAATTTTGCTATAATTTATTAACAATAGGGAAAAATACGAAAGTAAATCAATGTCCTTAAGTGACTGAAAGGTAATTCTAGAATTAGACCACGAGCTAGGTTGACCTGCAGATCGCATAACAAAGTTTATTTCACAAAAATTGAGGTAATTGTAACACTGGAACGTTTTATGCTATCTTCCAAATACTCTAACGTATAAAAATATCAATGTGTGCAAAAAGCATTGAGATAACGGTTAAATAGGGTATACTTACATCTTCTTTTGTATCATCATTCACAAATGCTGAGATTGATTTGCTCATTGGATTAAAATCAACCCAGAAATCCTTTAGAGTCTTATCACTTGGCCTTTGCAACTTAATGTAAAACACAAAGAAATTACAATGCTTATCAATTAAAACTGGTATGGGCACGTTTTCATGGTCAGAAATATGACATTCAGTACACTGAATCATAATTATAATAGTTCCTCATTTAGATTTCTAAACTTTTATACAAAAAGTGTTGCTTACTGTTATCATGTAAGCGATAAATAATGAATTTTTAATAAGCACGAAAGGCAGTTAATACCAGCGAAATTTAATTCAAAGTCATTCTTTTCCGTCAACTTCGGTCTGTAAGCTCCACAACTGTCAGCATAAAAGATGTGAAACTATACAATAAGTTTGATTCTTTCTCCTGTAAATCTGTTCTTGGTTAAAACCCTGGCTTTATAATTCAAATAAAATCAACCAGAAACATCTTAACAAACAACTAGCCAGACCTTTTCCAGAATAAAAATTGACTTTCAAAATTAGCTGAAGACATCTTCATATAAGATTTCATACAGCATTTCTCTCACTCTAAAGTACACCGAACTTTGTCCAAGACTTTTTTTGGTTGTGTAATTTTCCCTTGATTCATCATGGGTTGAACATCATGATCTTCAGTCAATCATCGCAATCATCATCTTAGCTCACAATGTCGCTAACGGCAAATGCCTCCCACCCCCTCCTCATCTTTCTCCACATTTGGCAATCCTAAGCCAATGGCATCCACTGCTTCCAAACATCTTTATTTTGTCCCTTCAACTATTGTTTTTGCCAAATTGACGTTATGTCTACTCATCTCTCACGCACATCTCTTTCTCAATTAAGTCCATCACTTTTGTCTTATTTCTGATTATCCTATTCCGGAGCTAGTCCTCCTAGTAATATCTAGGATTGGTCTTTCCATGATACGTTGGAATTTTCTAAATTTTTTTGTTCGTATTGTTTGCGAGTGTCTAGGTTTTCACGCAATATGTCATTGCCGGTAGGGTAACAATGTTCATTCAACTCATTGTAAAGTATTACTTTTATATTTCTTACATTTGTGCTTATCACTTTTATATTTCCTACCTTTGTGCTAAGTGAATCAGTTCATATCAGAGCAGTGGATAATGGTTGTAGGTAAACAGCAGTAAGCTATTATAAAACACACAGGTAGAGCAATAAGAAGTCATTACAGAAAATACTAAACTGATGTAAAGCAATCGCTTGAATACCTGGTAGGTCCCAACAGAAAAGGATGTGCATGGATACGAAAATACCCTAAGAAAGAGGAAAAACAATAATTGTACTGAAGTGCTGATTATAATACTGACAAAGCCATTTGTTTGTAATGTTATTCGACTCTAATAACAAATTATTTGGTTATGTTTATCTTTTTGAAGGGAGCAACTGGTATTCGACCCACCTGATGTTGAGAGCGAGTATATCCTTAGGTAATAATATGTATGTATGTATGTATGTATGTACGTATGTATGTATGTATGCATGTGTGTATGTATCTATGCATCTATATATATGTATGTTTTCCAGGATCGTTCAAAAAATTTACTGATAGGATGTTTTGACATCTTTCCATTTCGCAATACCCCTTTTTGTAGACATATATAAATATAATGCATATAAAACCCCACTTTCATTCATGGTTTGATGTATTCTTTTCATAGAAATTTGGAAAAAGAAAATAAGTTTTGAAAAGAATGCGCATAAAGTAATAACATACACTAGAGAAATAGAAAATATGCCACCACCGGGGATCGAACCCGTGACCCAAGCTTTCGCCGCGTGCGCTTTACCAAATGAGCTAGGTGACCTCCAATGTTAACATGTTAACTTTTGTTTCTCTAGTCTACATTAGCTCCCAATCATCCACCGGTGAACATTGGCATCCAGCGCAACGCAATTGGAGATCAGCCTCTCTACACCATGTGACTTGACCAAGGAAGAACTTCCCGCGGCCCGTCATCAATCCCAAGCCCATTAAAGTTAGAAAGTGTCATCGAGAAGAGAGGATTTGAAATGTAAGTCTTAAAAGAACACTAGAGGAATAGAAAATATGCCACCACCGGGGATCGGACCCGTGACCCAAGCTTTCGCCGCGTGCGCTTTACCAAATGAGCTAGGTGACCTCCGATGTTAACATGTTAACTTTTGATTCTCTAGTCGCTACATTAGCTCCCAATCATCCACCGGTGGACATTGGCATCCAGCTCAACGCAATTGGAGATCAGCCTCTCTACACCATGTGACTTGACCAAGGAAGAACTGCCCGCGGCCCGTCATCAATCCCAAGCCCATCAAAGTTAGAAAGTGTCATCGAGAAGAGAGGATTTGAAATGTAAGTTTTAAAAGAACACTAGAGAAATAGAAAATATGCCACCACCGGGGATCGAACCCGTGACCCAAGCTTTCGCCGCGTGCGCTTTTCCAAATGAGCTAGGTGACCTCCGATGTTAACATGTTAACTTTTGATTCTCTAGTCGCTACATTAGCTCCCAATCATCCACCGGTGGACATTGGCATCCAGCTCAACGCAATTGGAGATCAGCCTCTCTACACCATGTGACTTGACCAAGGAAGAACTGCCCGCGGCCCGTCATCAATCCCAAGCCCATTTAAGTTAGAAGGTGTCATCGAGAAGAGAGGATTTGAAATGTAAGTTTTAAACGAACACTAGAGAAATAGAAAATATGTCGCCACCGGGGATCGAACCCGTGACCCACGCTTTCGCGGCGTGCGCTCTAA
>JAAAKM020000208.1:13687-29791 GCA_010016025.2 Alatinidae sp. Z8VKAUB7J3 | reverse complement strand
TTTCACTCCATACGATTGCTGTGATCAGTGTATGGCAAAAACGTTTAGCAAAATGAATCCGTTACTCAACGCAATATAAAAGCTGTTTTATCGTCAAGACCTATTATTTAAGCGACAGTGGTTCTCTGCTAACAAGTGCATTTATATCGATGGGAACTACTTCTCTGCAAAAGGATACAATGTCCTTGCACACGAGAGCAATTTACACAACAAGAGTATTGTTCCTATTCGGTTTATATTTTAGCTGTTGATACGGAAGCTCCTTGTAACGGCTCGGAGGATCATGCAAATACTGAATAAATACTACCAAAGTTGACAACTACGAGATCTCTCACCATGTCACCCTTATAAAAGAGAAAGGGGAGATAGCGGAGGACGTTGCTGGCAATGAAAGTAATACGTTTGCTGTACTTGAAGGTACTGACGTAACAAATGTTACCAATAATGATCAAGTTCTTGCACAGGTGACACCGGAGCAAAATAGCAAAGTGCAGAGAAAGGTGGCAGGAATAAAGAGAAAGGTTTCCCCTCAAGAATCAAAAAATCTATTTGATTACTCAGGTTGAGTTTCGTGAAGCTGACTTAGCGTCAGTAATAATTGTAGAGGAATCAAATGCAGGTAACAAAGAAGCCCTGACGTTGACAGTAATTCTCTGAAGGACCACGAGTTACATGTGGGGAAACTGAAAAGCCAATGCAATGGAGCACAATGGCAATAGACGGATGAAAGTGGCAGAATCAAGAGAAGGATTTTTCCTGAAGAAAATCCTTAATGGAGATTACACATGTTGACTTTCGCGAGGCTGTCTTTCGTATGTTATCACAGAGGAGTCAGTAAAGGTTGTAGAGAAATCAAATGCAAGTGACAAAGAAGAATGCGACATTGACAATAAGGAAGGAACCTGAAGGAACACGAGATGCATTACGACTCAAGAGAGAGGTTCCTCCTCAGGAGTGAAGAAAGCTCTGAAGATCCATTACATATGTTATACTTCGTGAAGCTGCCTGTTCGTGTATTGTCACAGACGAGTCAGTAAAGGTTGCAGAGGTATCAAATCTGAGTGACAAAGAAATCTTCGAAATTGACAACAACCATGAAGCAACACGAGACACATCTGGAAAAACTGACAAACCAGCTAATCGATGAGGTACTTATTTTACCAATAAGTATCAATCGTCTTCGAAAGGTGCCTTGGCAGACATTGATATTGCTGTCGCTCTATGCTAGTCACCTCTTTGATCTGCCTGTCGATTCAGTTGCTTAGTATTTAACCTCACATAAATTGTCAACTGTGTCTTGGAAATGTAACACGCTGTCTTCCTTTGTCTCCGCTGTCCTCCACTTTCCCGATGATTCCTTGGTATTCTAAGCCTTTCTTTCTTACCAGATGTTTACAAAAATTGAGCTTTCTTTGAGATGTGGTGGACATAAGACGACGGGAGCTTTTCGTCTTGTATCAACCAGTCAAGCCAAATTGGAGAAGCAGAAATGTGCTAAGGTCATCCGCCGACATGGCGTTCCAGTTTATATCTATAAAATGTATAATTTAGCCCTCAAATCGAATATTATTTTTAAAGTAGAATACTTAAGTTCATTTGCTTGCGTATGTTGCTGAATACATAAAATAATCACATTGTTATTTTGTTCTATGTGCAGTGAATCAAACTTAAGCGGGCAGTTTGACCTCAAAAATGTTTTTTGTGATGTTGTGCTTTTTGCATGACGTTCTATTAAACGATTACTACTCAAATGTGTATTTACGTCCGTTTTTGGACGGCATCACCCAATCTCAGCATTGTATATCTCAGTCATATTGCATTTCACCCAATACTGTCTGGAGGGCCACTTTGCGAAAGGCTGTTTAGAAAGTGATGAATTTGGCCCCTACCACTTGTAGGCCTATTCGAAACAAATACAGTAAGTGTTTATTTACATTTGGTTGATACAAAGCCAATACTCTTGTGTTTATAACAAGTCGTTTGTTTCCAGGCATTTATGCTCTATTTACCCTTCTTTTTTTTGTATTGCGATATAAAGAATTTTTGGACGGCATCACCCAATCTCAACATTGCATATCTCAGTCATAATGCATTTAACCAATACTGTCTGGTGGGCCGTTTTGTGAAAGGCTGTTTAGAAAGTGACGAATTTGGCCCCTATCACTTGTTTTGGCCTATTCAAAACAAATACAGTGAGAATTTTTTGACGGCATCACCCAACCTCAGCCTACCATATCTCGGTCATAACACATTTAATGCAATGCTGTCCAGTGAGCCATTTGAAAAAGTTAGCCTAAATGATGTATCACAGCTTTGATTGGATTTTGCATCCTACAATTTACGATTTACTGGTCAAGGATATTTTGCCCGTCCGTCCGCGTCGAGTTAGCTTTGCATTATATTTTGGTTAAAGGATCCGTTAATTTCGTAGACACCTGTCGGATCAATCTGGGTGTTTCTGCATCGACTTGGAAAAGGTTTTCCAACCCTCATTCCTCTAGTAGTTGTTCTCATTTTACTGACAGGAAAACACACTTTCCATTTTAAACCTTATTTTTCTTACTTCTAATGAATTCGGTCTCCTTCGTAATGAGAGTCTCCTTTTCTCTAAAATTAAGCTCTGCTTGAACTTGGCAGCTTCTTCTATAATTGTGTCTCTCTTCTAACATTTCATATTTCCATTTAGAAAAGGCAGAGAAGCAAAGGTCCTTAGACACTAAGGAAATACAGAACATGTAACCACCTGGGATGGAACCCGTGACCTACGCTATCCCTGCGTGTGCTCTTCTAACCATAGTAACTGGAAGGTGAATTCGAGTTACTATGTTCTAACTGAGCTAGGTGACCATCGATGTTAATAAGCTCCATTTCTCTAGTCATCATATTAGCTCCCAATCATCCACCGGTGGACATTGAAATCCTGCTTCTACGCAATTGGAGGCCAGCCTCTCTGCGCCATGTGACGTAAACAAGGAAGAACTACCATCCGGCCCGCCTATCTTTCAAATCCTTTCTTCTCGGTAATACTTATGATATCCCCTTATTCTACAGTTCTAACTTATTTTCCTCCTTAGGGGCAACTAGTGCTTTTATATTGTTTGGTATTGTCTGAGTCTTATTTTATAAACTCGATTTATCACGATTACAATTTACCTTTGAAAATGATGTGAGAAACATCGAAAGCTCGGGATCAAATAATTTGTTGGTAGTTTATTGCGTATGCATCATGTTTCTTTTGTGACCGTTTTGCTGGGTTTTATATTTATCATAAGGTTATGTTTCCGCGTGACTCGTCTATTGTTTATAGCCTACGAGTCTGGAATACGAAATACTCTTTTCATGAAGCCAATACTAAACGCACTTTTACTAATAGGGCCTAGTTTTGAATAGGACACTAGAGAGATAGAAAAGTATGTAACCACCGGGGATCGAACCAGTGACCCACGCTTTCGTGGTGTGCGCTCTACCAGCTAGGTGACCTCCGATGTTAACACGCTTTTATTTCTCTAGTCGCCACATTAGCTCCCAATCATCCAACGGTGGACATAGACATCCAGCTCTACGCAATTGGAGACCAGCCTCTCTGCGCCATGTAACTTGACCAAGGAAGAACTGCCATCCGGCCCGTCATTAATCCAAGGCCCATTAAGTTAGAAAGTATCATCTAGAAGAGAGGATTTGAAATGTTAGTTTTGAATAGGACCTACTAAATCCTCACAAGTTTATGCCAAGAATCGATAGAATAAGCAACGTTTAAATGAATACCAACGACCAATGCGATGCTTCCCGTTCAAACAAGATTAAAACATTTGCTGTTATGTGTTAGAAATTGTGAACAAACAATCTGAAGCTGTCTTCCACAGACGATTGCTTTAAAAGAATCAAGCATTTCAAGTTAATTCATCCTTTAGACAGTCAGATTTGAATAGGTCTGCCTGAGCTTTACTAAAAAAAACCCTGGTCACCGCAAGTCTCTACTGACTGGAAAAACTGGTTTCCCTCTTTCTCATTAAAGCATGTGATATCATAGAAATACAAATAGCCATTTGTACATTTGTCGGAATTGAAAACAATTTTGGTTCCCTTGAAAACATCTCATGGATTGACAGTACGCCTATCAATGGTATCAAATTATTTTTTTCTATGTAGAGAGAGTTATCAAGGAAAACGTACTTTGTCTCTGTTAATCAAACTAGCCAACACGATATTAGAAATCCTGCAATGAAGGACAGAAAAGATCAGAAACTTCTGATTAAGGATTATACCCAAATATCGCTGTTTTTTTCTATCGTAAACAATATGGAATAATCCGCCAGTATTTAACCGTAAAGTTGCTTGTTTTTGGAAATGAATTATCTCAGCGTGATTCCAACCTTATTAAACCACATACTTTCAAGATCTTGCAGTTTACTTTCATTTAGAGAAATAACCTTGTTTCTCAGCATGGTTTGCCTGCCGAATAAAACCAGATTTTCTTGAGCAGAAATGCTCCCTGCCGCGTTTAACGACAACAACACTCGTATATCAGTACTGATGGAGAGCATTTCAAGTACAGTGGGTGAATCATTAAGGCTCAGAAAATCGAAAAGCTCCAAATTTTCAACTTCTCGCCTTACACTGAGTATCCTTTGCTTAACGTGGGCCAGGAGTCCAACTGAAGAAAAAAGCAATTTTCGGTGGTAGTTTTTTACAATCTAGGTTCGACTGGTTACCTTATAACATTATACGGAGGAAACAATACAGATACAATTGTTCGCAATAGCTTCTTACATGTCGAGTTGTTTCTACCCTACCGATAGCCAGCTTCTCAACAAGTAAACAACGACCAATGCAATACGTTTCTAGCAGAGTATTTGTGAGAACAGCAATGAATTTAATAAGTAAACAGAAGTGACAACATCTGCAAATTCTGAGCAGTGTGTCATTACAAACGGTGGTTTTTCTATTGCTTAGTGACTGCTATAAAATCACCAATTTTCAAGCAACACTTGCCCTGGAATTCTTACAATTGTATTGCTTCGTATGTGGTATTGCTTAAACTTGCACCTGTCGCTGATGATAATCGTTTTATGATAATTTGGCTAGCTTTTTTGCTAAATAACGTAGCTGAAAAACGAAAATGGGCGAAGATAAAGAGAATACTGCCGCACCTGAAGAAGAAACTAAGGGAGTTGAAATGATCAAGAAGGAATACTTCTCATCTGCAACTACTCACGGAATTGCAAGAATCTACGAAGCAACGAATTTCTACACACGATTTATTTGGATCCTGGCGTTCCTGGCCATGTTTGCTTCGCTTACGTACACAGTAGCTGCAATCATAAGGAAAATAACCTCCAATGACATTGTTACAACAACCAGATCAGAATCGAGAATCCCCATGGACTTTCCATCTATTACTGTTTGTAATGGATGGCCATTTCGGAAAACAGAACTAAACAAATACCTTTCGATACATGCGCCTAGTTTAGTCAATGCAAGTAGCGAGGCAGACTTACTTAAGCTTACCTCCATGTTTTCAACAATGAACACATCTATTGTTCAAGAACTAGGGCACTTGCCAGGCGATTTTTTTCTGACAACGCCATCGAATATGTTCAATAACCTGCCTTGTACGTACCCTACAGACTTTCATTTAACAGTGTCACCATTACATGGCAATTGCTATACTTTTAATTACAATGGGACGTTAAAACAGCAAATGCCTGGAGCCTACTTTGGACTGTCATTGAATATCAATGTAAACGAAGAGGAAGCTCATCTATCATTACTAAGCAGCCACGTCGTTGGTGCCTTAGTGTTTATTAACACACCAGGAGTACCTGCCAATGTTGGTACCTCGTTTGTTCTTGCTGCACCAGGACACAAAACAAGAATAGGTCTAATACACGAGCGTGTATACCGTTTACCACATCCATATCCTGACAAATGCACTCCCAAAAGTACTCCAGTGATAGGAAATATCAGGTACAGTTTTTTGTCTTGTTACATAAAATGTTTTCTTGTTGAGCAATACAAAGTTTGTGGGAGTGTTGATCCTACGATAGTCTGGTTTACTAAGACCGGAACAGGCAAGCTAAAAGACTTAGACAAGTTTGAGCTGGCAAATACTACTGAAAAATTCAAATGTACAACTCTTTTTTATCAAAACTTTTTAAAAGGAAAGGTTACGTGCTCTTGTCCTGCAGTATGCGAAGATGACATTTACCGTAGGACTATTTCTTCTGCCAAATGGCCATCAAAGCCGTTCGCCTCTGTTATATTGAAAGATTTGCGACAAAAATCTCCCCAAAAATATGGAAACTGGACTTATGACAAGATCCTAGACAACCTGGTGTCAATAGAAATCTTCTTTGACAACTTTGCTATCTTTGAAACGAAGCAGAACCCTGCGTACGATGAAAGCAGCTTCGTATCTGACTTAGGAGGCGCGATAGGTTTGTGGATTGGTGCATCAGTATACTCTGTTTTGGAGCTGATGGCATTTATTGGTCAACTTGTATTCCATTCCATTCACAACTCGAAACTTAAAAAAGTTAAAGAAGCTTCATGATATACACCATTTGTTTTTGCTTAGACTGCTTTATGCAAATGGAGTTGAAAAGAATTTTAATGGAATAAAATTTTATTTATGTTGTCAAGTAGGAACGTACAACAGTGAATCATGGTACTGAGACTAGAAGCCGCTGGTAATTTGTTATTTAATTTACTTTACAAGTCTGTTGTAAACCAAACGAAGATTATGGACTTGACTATGAGTGTATGTGTTAGTAAATAATTACTAGCTATTGCTATAGCTACCGTTACTGGAGCTTAAAGGTCTTACCGCCTTGTAATTAGCTGAGGTTGAGTGCTTGTGCATGGGCATAATTAAATTTGAAATTAATAGCACTGCGATTGACTGAATGTTATCGTTAGATTAGTCAAAATGTAATTCATTCACCCCACTACTACTGATTGAGTATGATTATATGTGTTGTTACATAGTAAGATAAGATAATTGATAGCTATTGCTATGGCTACTGTTATGGTAGGTTAAAGGTCTTCTCAATTGACTTACTGCTGTCGATAGATTAGTCCTAGGTTCCAGAGAGTCAAACTTGATTCCCGAATAGCCATTGGTGACGTTAGGGGCATTCACTTTTACAATGCTCTGTACTAAAATGATTCTTATGTTTTAGGCACGGTTTTAATCTCGGAGAAAGGGGAGGACGCGACATAAACTATACTATTCATACTAACAACTCTCTCACTACTCACATGACTAAAATATCGAAAAGATACATAGAAGCTTTCCGCTATAGACCGTTAATACTCGGGTTGTGAGCTGCTGGCAGCCGATATTTTCTCTCATCCCGCTTCAGGATCGTGTTGTGCAGCCTAATCTGGGCAGCTTCTCCGAATCCTCGTTGACACCAATTCTGTTCTTTGTCGAGTATAAACCAGCGCATAGTTTATCAGTAAAAAGAATCTTGGAAGTTCTTGCATGGCTTAGTAGTGATTATTCAAAGCACCATCAATCTCGAAAACTCGTGAAAGGATTTAAACCAGCCAATTTGCCTGAAATGGTAATATGTGTTTAAGTTCTATACCTCACCTAAAGCTATGCTAATCATGACATTTTCTTGTGCTTTATCTATTTGATTAAACGTAAAGAATTATTAGTCCTTTGACCAATATGGAAGTTAATATGGTTGTAATATTGTGGATTGTAAGGAATTTTTACAATTTCAAAGATGGGTATAGTTTGTTAAAATCTCCTCACTATCCAGTTTTAAATGGTTGTGCGCGCCCCTAAATAAGATGGTTTAAAAGAAGGCCTGGTTGTAACGAGTGCTGAATTATTACGAGCTAGGCTTGGAGTCCATATATCAATTTTCTTTACTGATTTCAGTGTGTCTGCTCTTCAAAGAGTTGAGTAACCTAACTGTGCACTAACTGATATTCTCAGTCGCCTTACTTTTAATAAAAAAGGGTGAGTGCTAATTGACCAGGATATCATTGAATAAGTTAGTAAAACGCAAGGGGGGGGGCTGCAGGGATTAAGATTATGCTGATGATGCAAGCATGCTGACGCCAAAGTCTGCACAAGGATCTATTACGGCGCTGAACTCAACTTTCTCAATCCCTTCACTTCTCAGAGTATACCAAATAAGACACACGCCTATCAATAAGGCAGCTATTTAATCTGCAACAACTGTCTATGTATCTAAGACAACTACTTAGACGAATGATTAACGACTTTTTAACATTTGAACTTTAAATACACGTAAAATGTTGTGTAAAACTGATACCTACTTTGGAATAAAACCGTTCATATTAAGCAACTTTGGTTAGAACAAACATCGGATATAATAACCGGTTGTAACGAGTGCTGGATTATTACGACCTACATTTGGAGTCCATAGATCAGTTTTCTTCACTTATTTCAGGGCACCCGCACTTCAAACAGTTGAGAAACCTAACTGTGCACTAACTGATATTCTCAGTGACATTACTTGTAATAAAGAAGAATGAGTGCTCATTGACCAGGATATCATTGAATAAGTTAGTAAAACGCAAGGGGGGGCTACAGGGATTAAGATTACGCTGATGATGCAAGCATGCTGTCGCCAAAGTCTACACAAGGATCTTTTACGGCACTGAACTCAACTTTCTCAATTCCTTCACTTCTCAGAGTATACCAAATAAGACACACGCCTATCAATAAGGCAGCTATTTAATCTGCAACAACTGTCTATGTATCCAAGACAACTACTTAGACGAATGATTAACGACTTTTTAGCATTTTAAATTTAATTACACGTAAAATGTTGTGTAAAACTGATACCTGATACTTTGGAATAAAACCGTCCATTTTAAAGCAACTTTGGCTAGAGCGAACATCGGATAGAATACTCAAAGTCTGACGGTCCCCTAATATTCCGTTCTAATCGGAGTATATAGTAGATCAGTGATTCTCAATGGGGGTCCAACCCAAGAAGGAGGTAGATAAATATTGCCCCTGTTCACTCCCTATTATTTTTTAAATCTAATAAGTTAATTACGACTCTTTCATTGACTGTTTATTTCATGGTGTACTTGTTGATATCGATGACGTGAAACAATAGCTAACTCCTTCTGATTCAGGGGGGATACTCGAAAATTTAGGTAGCTCGAAGGGTAATTTATTGCGTGATGTTTAGAAACCCTTCCTGTAGATTACTGTTTGTCAACTGGGATCCAGGGCTTTCACGGGAGTGTTTAAGTGATTAAGAGGGGTAAAATAGTGTCAATGGGTACTAGTGGAATGTTTTCATCAAGATTCAAGAAACAAACCAAGGGATGATAACTAGAATGTTATAACCAGTTTCTTTTACGCTGCTTACAATTTCGTTTTACAGCTTGTAAGTTAGGACACTTGACAGTTTATTGCACGACTACGTGTTTAACTTCGATTGCAAATCCTCGAGGTAGTTCTTAGTACAATGTACATGCTGGGTTTTCAATATATTGTATATTGCAAGATATTTGTAGTTGTCGCATTTTGCTCGAAGCAAAACCCACATGGTCAACTATACAACGGTGAAAATGACCTTAGGAGGCTTTGAGATTCTGGATGATTTGCATACGTCCTTAATATGTGTCCGGTTGATTCTGACTTTTCAGTTCCTTAAGATTGAAATTGCTCTACCATGAACATCATGGTAATTTAAAACCTCCTTTACCACAACACACTCGCTGCCTCTACTTAATGAGTAAAGGTTAAACGGTAGAAATAGATCCTCACGTGCGCCCCTACATACTCCAAAGGAACATTGTTCTTGTTTCTAGGACCCCATTTTTCACTATTATCAGTGATGCCCTTTTTGTTTTAGCACTGACATTTAAATGAAAGTCAAGGGACACAGAGAGCTCGATTCTTTTTTAAAATTTGTCTTTTGAAAGATGATTAAAAACAGAACTGATAGAGATGCTTGAAACATACAGAGATGCTTTGGTCACTTTGAGTGACACACTGGGAAGTAAGAAAGTATCAAACTACCACTAATTATCTTACTTGACTTAACTGCATACTCCAGAGAGCATCGCTACGTTCTTCCTAATACAATCCCACCACTTTTCTCTGTCTTGATATATCCTTTCCGCTGTCAGTATCGGCAGCTTAGTGTCCCATCTTAGTTGGTGAGACCAACGCTTTGGGGGACTTCCTTTTGGGCGATGAAGAGAAACAACGCCGAATTCCTGCGGAACAACTTTCAAGTTTAGGTGCCTTAAAGGGGGTAATACATTTTTCGCAGTTGACAAACCCTGCTCTAAGAACCAGAAGAACTATCTCGAGTTCCACCAAAGATTAGGTTTCTCTTGTTTCATAAACCTTACTCAAGGTGACTGTTATCAGGCAGCACTTGTTTGCAAACCCAGACTATGCTAGAAAGTAAACAAGTTATTATTTTCAAAGTAGGACAACTGTAATTGCTTAACTTTGTTTATCAGCAGTATAAAAAACAAAGAAAACCTATCAAAGTTGGAGGGAAAATGACCTTAGCCATTTTAATTATTATATAGTACTCCCATGTAAGTTCTACGGTGTAAAGTACGACAACTAGACTATGTAACTTTGTCTACAAGTATGAAAACACGAAGAGAACCTTACAAAGCTGGAGAGAATATGACCTTAACTATTTTAACCACTACATAGTTCTGGTAAGTTGTTTATACACATTGAGGTGGGCTACGATAAAGACATGATTTACCTTTGTTCACAACCATGAAAATTCGAAGAGAATCCTGCATGGTAGGATGGATAATCTTCTTAACCCCTGATTAAGGAGTACAACCAAATGGCAGTATTTATTGCTAAAGTAGATGAAAAGGGATTATCTGTGAGTTGTTTCCAATAACTCGGTTATTCTATAGACGTTTTTGTCTTAGCATGATCAGTCTGTCTTTTTTATTTCATACTCTTCAAATGATGTAACGCGTTAGTTTCAAGTAAGAAAACGTCATGTTTTCTCAGCATGGCTTTGTTGGCAGTGGTAGACCGCATATTGTGAACTAGAATAGCTTTCTGGAATTGAAACCAGACACTGCTATTAGTTGCTGCCAATGCATTTGGAGGTCCATCAAGCGGGTGGCATTATTATGTTTCGGATAAATGTTTATTAAATTAAATTGGGTTGTGTAGTGGTCAAGTAGAGATAGCGTCTCTTACTCACATCTACCAATTCGCTTTGTATTCTTATGTCTCGCAAAAGTAAGAATGAGTCAGGAATTGGAAACTGACAGCAGCAATTCCTTTTATGTTGGGTTTCGGTCACTAGCTGGCATATACAGACCAAAGGAGAAGGCAAAAAAATAGGTAAACAATTCTTTACGATGGCTTATTTGGTTGCCGACTAAATTTATTAATTACGGCATTACCAATGAGGAACGGTAGTAGAAAGAGCTGCCATGAAGGTAAGAAATTATTGGAAACAATATTTAGAAAGCTAACACCATAGTCTCACATGAAATTGTAAGGAATTTTTTCCTTTCTCCGTGACACGTACAGAAGTGGTGATAAGCTATTATAGTAATTTTAGATTAAAATAAAACGAAATGGGTAACGATGAACAGAGCGCAAATCAAAGTCAGGAGGAAAAGAAGGTATTGGAGCTTATCAAAAAGGAATACTTTGAATCAGCGACTACTCACGGAATTTCAAGAATATACGAGGCTACTAATTTTTACACACGATGCATTTGGATCCTTGTATTCTTGGCAATGTTTGGATCGCTTACGTACACGGTAGCTGTGATTACAATGAGAATAAACTCCAATGAAATTATTACAACAACCAGATCGCAATCACAATTGACGATGGATTTTCCGGCTGTTACAATATGTAATGGGTTTGCATTTCGGAAAACAGAACTGACTAAATTTGTTCCCATAGATGTCAATGGTTTGAGTGATTCAACCTACGACGAAAAACTCATCCATCTTGCTTTGAAGTTGTCTGCAATTAATACGTCTATTGTGTACAAAATGGGACACCTGGCAGACAATTTTTTTCTGCCAATGCCCTTGAGTAAGTTTAATCATGTGCCTTGCCATTATCCAACAGACTTTTACTTGTTAACATCGACAGTGTTTGGTAATTGTTATACGTTTAATTATAATGGAACATTAAAGCAGCAGCTACCAGGATACGCCTTTGGGTTGTCATTGAATATCAACGTGAACGACGAGGAAGCCCATCTTTCTTTACTAGCGGGCAATTCCGTGGGAGTAGCAATAATTATTCACTCGCCAGGTGTACCAGCGACATTATCAGGTTCGTCTATTATCGCTGCACCGGGACAAAAAACAAGGATAGCTCTACGACATGAGCGTGTGTACCGTTTGCCACACCCTTATCCAGATAACTGTGTTTCGAAAAATACTAGAGTTGCAGGTGACATTGAGTACAGAGAAAATGCTTGTTACTTAATATGTTACCTTGTTGAAGAATACAAATTCTGCGGGTGTGTTGACTCTGTGATGGTCTCGTTTGCCAAGTCTGGAGTAGACACACTAGGAGACATAGATAACTACAAGCTGGCAAATACTACAGAAGAGATCAAATGTACAATCCTGTTTTACCAAACTTTCTGGAAAGGGGAGGTCAGATGCTCATGTCCAGTGGTGTGCGAAAATGATGTTTACCTTCCTACTATTTCTTCAGGCAAATGGCCATCTAGACCATTTGCGTCTGCTATTTTGAAAGAGTTGCAAGACAAGCATTCTCCTCAATATGCAAACTGGACCTACAAAAAGATCTTGAATAATCTTTTGTCGGTAGACATATTCTTTGATGACTTTATGATCTTTGAAACGAAGCAGAGTCCTGCATACGATAAAAGTAGCTTCGTATCCGACTTGGGAGGTGCAATAGGTTTGTGGATCGGTGCATCCGTGTATTCTGTTTTAGAGCTGCTAGCATTTATTGGTCAACTAATCTTTTATTCAATTTATAATTATAAATTCAATAAGGTGGGAGGTGTTCCTGGATAATGAAAAACTAATGTTGTTGTGGTTTTTTTAAAAATAAATACTATTACTAATATTGTTAATAGATGTTGTTTGGATAATACAATAAATGAATGTTATAGAACCAAGCAAAATGTCTGGTTGATTTATCCGAGTTTAGAATTGGGAGCAAGTTGTAATTCATGTTGTTTTATGTTGACTTTAAAAAACCACACTCGAAAAGACACGAAAAGTATCAAGATAAATCTGTAGTTGTTACAAAAGCAAGTATTAATTTTTGCCGGATACATGTTTTATGCAGTTATTTAGGCATCATATTATATTTTTGTACATTATTCAGCAAGATTGGCTTATCAATGAATATCCATTATTAGGTTTGAAGTTCTTTGAATTTAGAATGACAAGTCGTATTGCTTTGCGTTAAAACTCGAAATTAAAAAGGACGCAAAATGAATGAAAATAAATCAGTCGTCACTACATTCAAAAGTATTATTTTTTAAAAAAAAATATTGCTGTAAGAGTTGCCAAGACTCATATTTATGTTGATTCTTCAGTTAGCTTTGTGTATTTATGCAAATGCATCTTCAGCTTTGAAGTTCTCTAAATTTAGAATGTAAATTCGTACTTATTTAATTTTAACTCGGAACTTTGAGAGACGCGAGAAGTATTACCTGCGGCAAGTCTATAACTGCTGCATACGCAAGTATTAATTTTTGCTAAATATTGCTATCAGAAGTTTCCAAGGCATCTCATATTCATAACTCTTCGGGTAGCTTTGCGTATTTATAGGTAGCCCATCAGAATTCTTCTTCGCATGTTCCTCTTCCCTCTCACTTTGTGTAGGTCTACTCGAATAACAACTCATTAGCAGCCCAGGGCTTTGTTATCGGGTACTTTTAAAGTATGCAAATAAATGTTATTGGATCGTTTTAAATAAGTACCTAGGATGGTTAACGACATTTGTGTTGATTTGTCAACTAGAATTGCGTATCGATTAACATAAATGTTTAAGAGAAAAGTTCTTTGAATGCTAATGCAAGCTCATGCGGTATCACGATATCTTTGTCAGAAGTCTGAGAACCAGGCAGTTATCTACAATTATAAATAAATAAACTTGTTTTTATTACGTTGTAGTTGTTTGTATAGATATATCGTCTCAATCATTACAAGTATCAACCAGTGGTTCCCAACCGTTTTATGCCCCGCATTCCTTAAAAATTCATCAAGTCCTCTCTCATCCTTAAGAACTCTTCAAGTGCTCCCTCCTTCTCAAAAGTTATTCAAGATCCTTCTCACTGTTAAGAATTCTACAAGTGCCCTTGCACCCAGTAAGAATTCTTCAAGTGCCTCTGCACCCCTTAAGAATTCTTCAAGTGCTCTTGCATTCTTAAGAATTCTGCAAGTTGTCTCGCACCCTTTACGCATTGTCCAAGTGCCATTACACTCCTTTAGAAATCAATTGCTCTCGCTACTTCAAAAATTATCAAAGCACCCTCGCCAGCTCATCTTTCGTATGGTAGCAATGACCCGCAAATCGAGTTCGACGATGTCCAAATCGTGAGCTTGGCCTAGTCAACTTGCCATAGATGCTCTTTAGGTAGTGATGATATCTCCATGAGAAGTTTTGTACTCGACGCAGTAGGTTTGTATAGCATTCGTCCAGAAGTTGATGGAGTCGTTCATTCATTGTCTATGTTTCGGAGCCATAAAGAAGTATGGATTCTACTGTTTATCTGAACAAATGGATTTCCTGCTGTTCTTACAGGTTTGATCTCCATATCTCGTTTAATCTCTTACAAGCACTCCTGGCTAAAGGCCTGCTGTGTCATCAAATCATTCTCTTAGCTGATGATGTCAGACCTGAGGTAGTTGAAATCTTGCATATGTTTGATGGGCTTACCTGCTTAGGACTAGATGCTAGGTTTGGACTCTGTGGAGATGAATTCTGTTTTGATGGCATTACTGTCTAGGCCTACATGTGCAGCAGCTTCTTTCAAAGCATGAATTATGATTGAGTGATTGAGTATCTACAGTGATGTTGGATAGAATTACCTGGTTATCTGCAAAGTCGAGATCGGTTATGTATTCAGCTGAATATCTTGAGCTTCTTCTTGGTTCCAGCTATAGACCCCTGGTGCTCTTTGTGTTCTCAATAAATCAAATGAAGATAAGCTCAAATGAATGCTGCCTTGCAGATCTAAACAAAGAAAACGTAAAGCTTCTATTAAAACTTTCAATCCATTCAAATATTTCACTCAGTTAGTCCAACATGCATTACAGACAGCATTTTAAAGTGATAATGATAGAATGAGGTTTGCTGGCTCATCTTTAATAACAAGTTTTAGTATTTCGCAGAAACAACAAGCCAATAATGCTTTGGATATTTGGCTGCAGGAGACAGAAGGCTCGGGGGCCTTGCACTCCCAAAGTTTTGAGTGATGTTTCCGAGGGTAAAATTTATGTGAAAGGTAAATGGTTTTGTCTTGATTGGTAGCAGAGTATCAACTTAAGATTCGCATAGCTATTAATACTCACTAGTGGTCCGAGCTCCCTTTGTTAGGAAACCCTAATTTAGAGGGGAACAGAACCCCCTTTCTTCAACATTATGTGAATGAAGCTGTACATGTCCAATTTGTGAATCAAGATTTTAAACTTGGTAAGGGTGACGAAACAAGTGGGTTTTGGTCATATTGATGTGGTGTTAATACCAAGTGTTGTTTTGAAATTTAGAAAGTAAGAATTGTTGGTTTTTATGTATATGAGCTTTGTTCTGGAATGGTTTACCGGATTTCTTGCAGTTTAGTAAGTGCTAAACATCCAGTGTTATATGTATATAGTGTTGTCGCATCCTTTTTTTAATATTCAGCTTCAACAACAATAGACTTAACCAAGTAACATCTTGCCATGCAGCTGATAAAGCCATATACTCTGCTTCAGCTGTTGATAATGCAACCGCATCTTGCTTCTTACTACACCAGCTTATTGTACCACCAACAAATTTGATATAACCAATTTTTGAGTGTGGAGTTCGTTATAGCAAGCCCAATTAGCAAGCCCAATTAGCAAGCCCAAGTCTGATGTGGATTTTGATAAGACACCCACTGCGACCAT
>JAAAKM020000207.1:0-15673 GCA_010016025.2 Alatinidae sp. Z8VKAUB7J3 | reverse complement strand
AAAAAGTGTTCCTCCCGGTCGTCATATAATACCCTTGAGCAGGATACGAACTGTCCCGTTCTTCTTCTTATCAAGTTAGAAAATTGGGACGTGGCTTTGATGGCAAAAAATAACGTAAGCGGTGTGTTTGGTTTTTATGTTCTGCACTCTTTCTGCAGTATGAAGGAGTTCCTTAGAAAAACATTAACAATTAGCCTGAACGGCGGGGTAAATCTCAGTTGTGCACCGTCTTTGAAAGTGCTCACAACAAAAGGGGTGTTATTTGAATGTATTATGCTTTGCTCTTGCCCATAATTATCCCGGGCGATGTATATGGACTTATTCCGAGAGTTACAGTATGCATCCGCTATTAAAAGTTTTAGTAGTAGTAATTACAGAACCACGTGAGCCCGTGATATCGTTAATTCAAGGTACACTGTAGCGCACTCAATACCTTAATGCTTCAAATTAGGCTGCGTACTCAAATAGGGCGCATCTTCAAAAATGTGGCCTAATAAAAACGTGGCTTAATTAATGGCGCGGCTTATTAAAACGCAGCTTAAATTATTGTAAGGAAAGCGAGGAGCGAAAAGGAACTGTCACTGGACCCATTTGCATACATTTTAAAAATGACGTTGAGGAGAAAATAGGAGAATATTTAAAAAGCATTATATCTCAAACTGTCTGTTGACTCCTGCGGCCTAATTAAAAACCCCTAAAATGCTAATTTTGTCAAGCGCGGCTTAATTAAAGCGCGGGTTAATTTGATGCAGCTTGATTACATACGCGGCTTAATATGACGTAATAAGGTATACTAAATTTATAAATCCTGATTCTCCGCTTGTTTCACGTACATGGTTTTACATTCCCGTACTGCTCCTTAAGAGAGGCTAAGTGGTGCTTACGCACAAATATATTATAATAAGCACAGAGTAGTTAAATTTCTGGTGCCCTTCGTAACATTACAAAATAGCCTTACGAAGATTTGGGAATGGGCCTCCGATACAGAAAAAATTTTCACCAGCTTACTTTGACCTTTATTCAAAAAACTATAAAGTTGCAAAATAATTGTCAAAAGGCTTTCTTTCAGATTAGTAAGTCATATTAACTTCTCTTCTTCGTCGCTGCAGTGGATTAGCAACAGTAAATTTTAAGCCTCTAAAAGTAGATTTAAGTCGGGCATTAATAATAGAAAAGAACAGAGCACAGCCATATTCTGCTTAAGCAATTTGGGCCTAATACATTTGTACTGCTCACTAAAAAATTGCCTTCCTCATAGATGCTACACAGCAGTTTATAATGATTTACTTCGAGGATTCCTCATAAAGTATTTGTGAATAGAAATATACAATAGTCGCTTTTTTTATTTACGTGCTTTGTTGGTAAAGGGTTAATAAAACTACAGCAGATCGAAATTTGAGGCTGAGATTAGAAAACAATGGCTTTATGGTCAGTGTACTTGTACAATATTCTACCACATAGCAATTATTTTGAGTAATTCGTGGGGCTGGTGCTGTTTGTCTTTTCCGAGCTCAAAAGCAATATCAATACTAGGGGTGGCTGCCCGTTTTAGTGAAGTGTGTAGCTGCAAGTGTTATCAGAGGTGCAAGAAAAATGATAAATGTTACGTATGGTGGACTTAGAGGAAGACGACAAAAATACTGTCACTTAAGGTAAAATTTCCCTACCAATTGAGATTGTTTCTAATATCTATGCAACACATTCGAAGATCACATACAAGAAATTACAATTCTTCCGTAGAAACTACAGCTTTCAAAAAAATACGTTAGCTTTGATCCTCAAAAAAGAATTACAGCAGTGGACAAAACACTGTAGGAAAGTTCTCTGCGGTTTATGCACGCGTTGATGGAAATCAAGTTTAACATATATATGAAGAGAGACATTTATCATTGTCTTCTTTTCACAAATTGTTTATTACTAAACACGTTGAATATACCTTTTGCCATATCATAGCCATAGAAAAGCAAGCTTTAAGAGCGGCAAGGCTTAAGTTTGACTAAAACTAATAACTTTCTTAATACTAATATGAAGGCCGTTCATGAGCGTCAACAACCCGAATGAAAGTGTAAAGCAAATGTGAGTCTGATAGACTGTGATTCGGCCATGGGTACACATTTACTACATCTGCACGACTGTTAGTTGACCTATACGAATGATCGTGTTCGTGTATTAGCTAAAGCTAGATCAGCTTTCCATCTGAAAGTGTTAGAAGCGGTTTTCATCAAAACCCGGAATCCTTTACTTTGCCGACAAAAGGAGTTTGTGTTTTCGCTAAGATTGTTCTAACAATTTTGGCGCCTCAAAATTGTTGGTAGGTTTTTACGATTGTCCAATCAGCGGTCGAAAAATTTTTGTTTGATCCATTTCTTTGTTTGCGAGTTATCATGAATGATTCTGGCATGTCTAAACAGATCGTTCTTTGCACAAGCCATTCTGATTAGGGTGCAACGAAACCGGTCAATGGCATTGCATTTCATTTAAGATTCCGTTCTTAAATATTATCTATAAATTTTGTAGTACCAGGATTTTTTTTCTAATAACTTTCTATAGTTTGTAGTAATGTAGGAAGTACTGTAAATGGATGCAAATGTTGTATGGCAGCATTCAAAATATTGTGGCCTTCTTCTTATTTTCTGTGTTTTTCTCCTTTTTACTCTTTTATCATTTTTTACACATTTTACTTTTTTTACTTTGACCAAAATTTTGTAATTCCTAAACTAATTAATTAAGAGCTATAAAGTTTTATATCATTTAATGTAGGAGCATACTGCAAAGTTTTAAAGTCATTTTTTGTAAATATGAAAGGACATTAAAAGCATTGAGTATCACAAACATTTTTATAAAAAAACCATGTAAATAGAAAAAGGTTAAGTCCCTTGAAAAAATATATTTAAACATGTATCTTCTTTTTAAAAGAAACTTTACTCCATTTTATGTAAAATTGACAACTATAGATACATCTTAAAACTACGGCGAAAATAGATTTGTGACTCTTAAGCACAGACACCACAATTTTGCTCTATTCAACACTATGCTCTAATACGTTTAAGGAAGGATCAGACTACTAAGCAGGTGTCACATACAAGTTGAACACGGCGATTGTAGTGCCAGTTGCTCTACTGCAAGACTCCGATGTGTGACTGTCACTGACTCCTAACTTAGTAAATGCAGGGACCATGCCCCAAAAGATTTGCCAAATCTCAATTTTTTTCCCTGGCCAAATTTCAGATTTATCAAAATTGAAATTGATTGCGACAGACATTGCGTCACATTCACAGCAAGATATGCATACCAACACGAAACACCCGTTTCCACACAATGATCAAAGGTACCTTAGTGGAATATGAAAAAAAAATTGAACCCAGCCTACTAGCGCCCCTCCTCCCATCCGCCTTACCTTCTCCTATCGCTGAAATTTCTTTTAGTTACCTAGAACGAAGTATAGCTACTATGGGTGTAACAAAGATAAATATTTCTAACTAATATTTGTAGCTGCGTGGATCATAAATTTGCTCCCTTTTCATCTTCACAAGGAAGTTCTACAAGGGTCGACATTCAAGTTTCTGATTTTAACAGTTACAGAAGAAGCTAATCTCAGGAGATTTGACATAAAATGCCAATTTAGAAGCTCCAGGTATTGATTTTAAATGCTAGTGCTTCTACATAATGAAAGAGCAGCATTCCTTACTTGTGTCCTATCACCTTGCTCGTATTCATGGAAATTCTTTCTGTGACCCCTATGTGGCATTTCGTAGCAGAAGGAATCGGAAGAGCTTACTTGTAAGAGCTAAGGCTTACCCGTTGGGTAGGGATAAGGGGTCTACAAGTTGTGGAGATTCCATATGCCCTACTTGTCCTAATATAAATGCCACAGAAAAGATATGAGTGTATTTGCTGACCAATAATTTACTGTTGGCCATAACTTTAACTGTAAGTCGCAAGGCCTTGTGTATCTCCTCACGTGTGAAGTATACGGTAAAAAATAAATGGGACAAACCTGTACGATGATTAAATATTGCTTGAACAATTTAAGAAGTTTTAATTGCGTGTAATTAGGAAGCATACCCATTTCTGTTACAAAGTTCGTAAAACTTTATATCGCACTTAATTTTGATGAGCTGCGTTGCTACTTTCCATAGCTTTCTTAATGCAGCTTTTTCATTCACTTATTTACGTAACACAGCAGAGGAAAACCACTTCGCTATACAGTACCAAAATCTTTCATTACACCTTTTTTTGTATAAGCAACCCAGTTAGTAAGCCTTGGGCCCTCAAATTAGCCAAAATTACAAATTTTCTTAAAAGTAAAGACAGAAGAATTCTTTTCTGATTTGAAGCAAATACACAACGAACTATTTACATGTATAACTCACCCTAAGTAGACAGAAGAAAAACCAGATATTGCATATAGTTATGATTCGGTATCACAGATAAAAAATAACCTTAGCAACCTGTTAAGCAACTTCAGCCCGGATAGTGTATCATACACTAAACAACCTTAGCCCTGACCCTGAAAATCGAGTTGCTTATATAAAAAAATGTTTACTTGTCCACGTCATTTTGGCTTTACAGATGCCATTATCAAGTGATGATTAAAAATTCCTTACAGTGCAGCTTAAGAAAAACAAGTAAAATAATTTTAAGAAGGAATGTAGAATGTGCAGGGCGGAACTTTAATCCATAGCGAGTTAAAAGAATATCCTTATACAATAGCTCTGGAATAAGGAAATAAAAACATTTACTGTAGTCAATGAGCGGGATATTTAAATGATTATCTACAATTAAAAACTAGCTTGCATATCAAACAGCCATGTCTTACACCATTACAGTTTGGACAGGAGTTCCTACATTTGCTGTTCGAAGTCTTATCGACTTGTTAAATATGGCAGGAAATGATGAGTAACAAAGAGAGCAAACAGAAGAGTTCCTTGTTTGTTCAAATTTGCTTTTCCTGTATTCTTCTGAGTGCAACAATATCATTCGAAGATAAAATTTGTAAAAGTTTGATAAAATAGGCTGCAAAGCAATTTTTTTGAGTACATAATAAAGAGCGTTGCCATTATTGTTGAATGACATACAAAAATAATCCTGTGGAAGAAAATTTCCATTCTGTTATACATAAGTGGTGGAATTCTTTATCTATTTATTCTGTGTTTGTCACAAAAAATATTATAACAACTCAAATCAGGCTAGCCCTGCTTTTGCCTTTGAAAACTGAGAGTGTGTTTAAGCAACAAGGCATTTAAACAGTATATATAGGGTTATTGCTTGTTGTTTGAAAAATGTTTATTTATTCTTTGGTAGTGCTTTTGTGCTTTGTGCAACAAGTTTTGTATTTTGTACAACAAGTTTTGCAATTTTGCAACAAGTTATGTGATTTGTGCAACATATTTTGTGATTTTACAACACGTTTTATGTTTTGTGCAACAAGTTTTGAGTTTTGTGCAACACGTTTTTACGTTGTTGATAGACTTATCAACAAAAATGATAGGCTTTCACTTAGCTCACGGCAGCAAAGGTCTGGTGTCGAATCACATTCATGTACTTTGTAAGTGACGTGATCTGACCATTTTAATCAAAATCAGCAAGCAAAATAATCAGTAGAGTTTATTTCTTTACTTTTTCCTTTGATTTCAACATTCATCCTTGTCATATATCTTTCATATTGTTACTTTTTATTGCTCTTTCTTGCTGCTCTTTGCTGCATATTTGCTGCTCTTACTTATTGTCTGTTTGCGCTGTTAGTTTTGGATATGTCGGCTCCTCGTTTATAGGGACTACATTCAATTCGATATTTAATGTTTAAGGAGATATTTGGTTTATTAGACGTGGGAACTGAAAAATTATTATTATAGTATTTTAATTACCTTGTCATCGTCAATGTCAACTTTAGTCTTAGAAGGAAAAAGCATGTTCAGAAAACAATACCCACAATGCTTTGTATCAGTCTTTTATTCTCTCTATTTTTTTTCTATTCGCGCTTCTCCCTGGCATGACCTTAAACTTACCTATCGCATTTACTCTTGGGTGCCTAATAAACGTCCCCACCCCGCTAATCAATATTTCGAAAATTTTCTACCCAGGACATTCTTATTCCAACCCCATTGCCTATTAATTTTTAAGTAATCTCCCACCGATGACGGTATTTTGAGGAGGTACTTTGGCGTAGTAGTAGTACAATAGAAAATGTCTTTATTAAAATATGAAAACCACACATTCAAAAGATAAAGGTGGCCTTTAATGAGACTCGAAGGAGTTTAAAAACGCACATTACAGATGTTAGCAATAACACTGTCATTGAGCAGGAGGATGAGTAGAACATTTTTAAAATCTTGGAAGGCATGGAAGGCTTGGAAGGACTATTGTTTGTGTTGTATTACCCTACGTTTAGGAAGTTGCAGTTGATTCTTAACATTGATTCTTGACTTCACATTTTGTCCCGAACTCCCGTCTGTTACATTTTTGGTCATTTTCCAAATCCCCCATCTATTCCAACTCACCGTTTATTAAGTTTTGTGGATTTTCCCAACCCTCCCGTTTATTCCAAACCCCCGTTCTATTAGGCACCCAAGAGTATGCGTCATCAAACAACTGCATTGGAGAGGAAACACCTCCTTTCCATCCCTTTAGTGTCAAACCCGTCTAATCAAGTATGCATCATTAATGCCATTAATCCTAGGTTCCAATCGGTATGCATAATTGATGTGATTGATCTTCGGTTTTGAAGGTGACGTCACTTGGCTTATTTGGCTCATTTTGAAGTAGGGTAGTAGTACCAAAGAAAGCCCTGCTACTTTGATAGTTTTGAAAAGAATGATCTATTGAGCTGTTGTTAATGTATATATATATGTACGTGTGAATATTGCGACTACAGAGTAAAGTATATATATATATATATATATATATATATATATATATATTCTCAGCAGACACATTGCAATAATACATAATTCTCAAAGAGTGGAGCATTACCACAATACCCATTGACTAGAGGAGAATTCGCGAAAGATTGACACTAAAATCTTCACCTTAGCTTTTGAGACTCGATGGCTCAATGGTCAAGGCGTTGGTTTAGTAATCATGAGGTCGCGGTTCGAATCCGGTCAGCGCCGTTAATTTGCAAGCTATTGAGGTAATGCTCCACTCTTTGAGAATTATATATATATATATTCTCTGCAGACACATTGCAATTATATATAACCATTGGACCATCAGGCCTAAAAGCTAAGGTGGAGATATTTAGTGTCAATCTTTCGCGAATTCTCCTCCAGTCAGTGGGTACGGGAAATCAATTAATTGATATTTACTGTATTTCGGTTTTGAGCTTTCATCAGTGCCAGACATATACATATTCTCAGCAGACACATTGCAATTATATATAATTCTCCAAGAGTGGAGCATTACCACAATAGCTTGCAATTTAAGGGCGCTGACCAGATTCGAACCCACGACCCCTATATATATATATATATATATATATGTATATATATAGGGAGAGCTTTAATGCTTCATTTGAAATCATCAATAACTCTTTAATGTTAATGTTTTATGATTTTAAGTGAAGAATTGAAATAACATCAAACGTCAATGTCAATGAAAGTAACCAAATAACTTATACAATAACCAAATACAATGGGAGAACCAAGGTGTTAAATCCAATTGGCAAAATGGTTTTGTCCGGATGACACATACACTGCAAAACGAATTTTTAGTGATATGCAGGCATGAAATTAGCTATTTCTCCATAGCATGTATCAGGGAAAAAAATAAATTACAAAATCACGTTGCTGGAGAATGAGATACCGTTGTTGGAGGAAATACTTTAACAGGATAGTAAAAAGAAATCACAATCTAATAAAAAAAAGCCAGGATTCATTTTATGCAGCATTTACTGAGTTTAAAACATGATAGGAAGCCATAAAATCAACAAGAAATAAAATTAAAAATTTTCATGGACAAGTTATGCCATATGCCCATCGAGGTGAAAAATGGCTGATCATCAATAACAGGTAGAAGGAATCATGCTTGGCAAGTGTGGACATTACAATTTCCTGGAATAAAGGACATCTTCCATCGTTCCTTCCATCGAAAGACATTAAACGCAGTTTGGCTGGCAAGCACTATTCGATAACAGGTAGGCAGTCAGGGTGACTCATATGAACCAATGGAATGAAACCGAACAAGACACAGACCCAAGACATAAAGGAGAAATTGTTGCAAGTATCGCAGGAGTACCAAATCGAGAGTGACATGAGATAGGTACAGATGTAGCAGTCCAGAACGAATTTCCTAGATATTGGAGCAACTGTTAATCCATACTAATGTGTTAACGTTGATACTTAATAAAGACAACAATGAACTTTAAAGTATGTTATAGTGTATACTATGTCAAAACGTCTGAAAGTATGAAATATGTTTTTACGTTGTAAGATGATAGTCAGTTTGTTTCTTTAATATTTATTAGCTTGGGCCAGAGCATTAAGGCACCTTGTAAACTTGTACATTAATTGGAAAGCAGTCACAGTAGTAGTCTTTGGAGTCTTTTAATCTTATGCACTTATAACAAAACCTCTTATTAATTTCATCAATTACACACATCATCCTATCGGCTACCTAAACACTCAAAGCTAAAAACTCGGAGTCCTTATGGACACGCATAGGATGTACTTCCAGTCTTCATATCCCTCTTACAGAAATTGTAACACTTAGGCAACATCTTATAGCAAATAGGGTAGATGATTACAGTGCAACAGTTTACATAACAACATGTCTTACTGTTATATTACACAAATGTGAGTGTCAACATTAAAACTGAAATCCATGCAGGCTATATCATAGACGTACAACCAGCCATGTTATAGATGTTAAAACAATCATGTATCATTTGTTCAACAGTTACACACATTGTTATATTCTAAAATGTAGCTATTAAGTGTTTGATGGAAACATTGTAGAAAACAGTAGCTGAAATGCATCCTTGACGAACAACAAGTCACAACCTCTGGCTGTTATTCTTTTTCAATGCAGCTCTCAGACAAAACAGTTGTCTCCCCATCTACCTATTATAAAGGCAAAGACGTCTTACTATATTTTGAATGTTTTAATAGAGCTAAGTGGATTTATTCACGTAATAATTTAGTTATAAAAACATTTCATCATGAAAGAGGCCAGTATGTTGCCATACTCTTGTTATAACAGGGGAAGAGCATCACGCGCAGAGTAGGTAAAAAATGTTTTACCTTTTTCTCTAAAACGATCCATCTTCAGAAATTTCCTTGAACTTAATACTCCACTGCAGCAATGTTGCTCTGACATTTGTATTCCAGCTTCACATGGCGAAAGCAATCAAAAAACAGAAAGTTCTGTTGGACGATCATTCACCCTAACGATCTATTAGATATGTCAAACTAACAACAAATGTATGTTGATGCCATAATCTAGTATGAGATTTTCATTATGTCTAATGACTGGCTGCGCCGAAAGAACTTGACTAAGTGGTTGTTTGGTGCATCCTGCATATCGTTACCTTGGTAACGTCCATTCCTGGTAACGAGGGCGATAACCTAGGTAATCCTGTTCCGCTATTGCCAAAATTGAGAGCCTTTGTTTTCCATTTGTAAAGAAATCAAACAGTCAACATCTTTTAAGAGTTACATCACCTTAGTGAAGTGTGCATTGATTGTTGTAAACAGGTACTGTCATATGTCTATAATAATCCCTCTTTGACTAACCTATATAATCTTGCATTAACGATCGATGATTCTTATTGACAGGATCAAATTCTGAATTAACCCAAGAAATGAAAAGTATAGCAAGCTCTGAGCTCTTTGATCTTATTAAAACAGGATGCAGAGGTAAAAGCTGTGCCAACAGACGAAAAATTGCTTAAAGAGTGAAGCTAGAACATGGGCAATTGCTTTCGCCTTGCTGGCAGGAATGTCTGAAGTGACAGCGTTTACTAATTCTATATACTTATATGTTTTTGCGTGGAAAATCTTTTCATAACATTCAGAAGTAAAAGTTCTCTTTGCTACTTATAGGAGATGAAACATCAAATGTATTTACCTCAAAATACCCATTATGCTTTCCTTGGGTCTTTGGAAAGCAAAAGCAACGCACGTCCTTCCAATTGATATTAAGTCTAAGATATATTTTTATTTCTTCCTGCATCCATGACTAACATGGCACTCTTAGTCAATAGGAAAATACGTTAAAGGCGATATTGTTGCCGATCTTTAAAAACAATAACAAAAGCTGAAGTCATTATAAACAAAGGCAATAGACTATATCTGGAGCTCAAGTCAATTTGTTTGCCATCGTATTTTGATTTAATTTTGGAAGACCCCTGAAAAATCGGAAGAAGCAAAGACTTGAGTGCTATGCGTATAATTTATAGCAGATACTTCTTTTTCTTATGACTAGCTGCAGAGCAAAGAAGAGAGTAGCCTGCTTGCAATTTAAAGCAGATACCTCTTTTCCTCATAAACAGCTGCAGAGGAAAGAAAAGGGTGGTATGATCGCAATACATGTAAGACACTTTTTGTCCTTATGGTTAGCTGCTTGGCATTTATATTTCATTGCTGTTTACTCATGGAATTATACAGAATTCTACTTTTGTAGGGAATTAACCATACTGCCATAAGTGACAAACTGCAGCGCAATTAAAAGGATAAAAATGGCAATAATCAGTGTGTTAACCCTATTCCTCCAAAGGGGGTAGGGTTAAAATTATCCCACCACTCAAAGATTTTGAATTTTCTCAAAAGCTATATCAGATTTCGTCCTCAGGTTTTGCGGCTTTCAGTTAATTTCCATTTTGCATATTTCTGTCAATTTTCAGCTCATGACAATACTTATTTCTGCTGCTATCAACTTTTTGTTGGCAAGACCCATGATTTTTGCAAACAACATAAAAATTGAAATTCTTGACTTCTTTGAAACTTTGCTGTATTATGATGCGACCTTTACTGATGTTATCTTTTTTGCAAGTTGATAGGGAAAAATAAAGATGAAAGCCAGTAATGGAGTCATTTATGAATAATCAATGACGTCATGATAGCGTCATTTATTCAAAATGTCTAAATTTTTGCATTGCCGCTGACTAACGGGCCAGTCAATTCGGATCATCCGACAGAATTGTGTTACTATCTGAAAGGGTACACTATGCTCATCAAGTATATTAGTCCTAATTTGTCTCGGCGTCATTTATTCTCCTTGATCTGTTTGCCAGAAAAAATTCAAGAATTTGTGAGGTTGCACGTTTCGGTAAAAACAATTCTTGCGGAAAACTGTCAAAAATCTCGACGATGACGTGCTTTTGGAGCCCCATCAAAATTCATTAATGACCCAAATAAGCATTGCTTTTGGAACAAGCATTTTTGTACCCGAAAGGTATAACAACAAGGACAGAAAAAGTATGTAAACCCTTACTGTGTACAGAAAAGTGGTTTTCAAAGCTCACAAGACGAAAAATGACGATGACGTCATCACAAAATCACTTCAATTTTTTAACATTATTTTAAAGTTCTAATAACAAGCTACATTTGTGCTACGTTTGTGATCCAAAACGTTTTCAAACAATTTTTAAGTAGGGGTAATTCCTCCCCTCCCCCCTCCTCCCTCACCCCCTTGGTGAAATCAAGGCTAATCAGACCTTGTTGGGAATAGGGTTAAAGTATTATTTTCAGCACCTTCTTCCCATGAGAAATATTCATAATGTGACGATACCCACTGCAAGGCCTTATACGCTACTAAACCGGAAGTGCTCTTTAGGCGATAACGGCCTTAGCTACATGGTGGCAACGACGTTCTTAATACAATGTTCTCTTAATGCCGCTTCAGAAACATTAAGATTATTGAGGGTATCACGCAAGATGTCGCAAAGATTTTTGATCGATCGAACTAAGCTACAACTATACTTGATCGAGGGACTCGATTGCTGGGTTGTAACTCAAAACTAGTAGAAATGTTCTCAGCGTCTTGTAGAAAATACTGTGCTGGATATGTCGTTGCCACCACGTAACCAAGGACGTTCTAGCACGGGGTTTAGTAGCGTATAGAGCTGATAGCCACTCAAACGTTTTCAAATACCAACAGAATCTGGTATTTCGATAAAAGATCTTACTTTTGCGACATTTTAGTGTATATTAAAGGTAATAAATTACTATTTAATTTTCAGCATGACCACAGCATATTATCATTTAATTAAAGTACTTTTATTTCAGATTAAAATAGCTCTTAACAGATTCATTAAGGAAACAGCTTTGAACAAAAGCCCCCAACATGTAATTCTTTGGCAACATAGCAGCTGGTTAAAGTAAGACAGTAATACTATCCAGGAAAATACGTAACTAGAAAGTCCAACTATTTTAAGATAAATCGGATGAACAAGTAAAAGTTTAAACAAATCTATTATAGTGCCAATATTTTTGATGTGCAATATGTTGCATTTAATTGCCAAGTATATGAAAAGATAAAGGGTAACGTTAAAATTTCAATAGTAATCTATAGCTAAGGCCTACAAGGTCTACAGAAAACTCATTATCTAGGATTGGATAATAAGAGTACCTCAAGATGGTTTCCAAACTGTAACCTTCAACGAAGTTTATAAAACAATAGCACCCTTTTGAAGTCTGTCAACATGGCTGAGGAAGAAGACTGTCTAAGAATAGATACGTGTAATAAGATATTTTCATACGTGGCAGCTCATAATTCCTAAGGCGTCTCAAAGAAAATAAAATATCTTAACAGGACAGCTTAAGAACAACAACATACCTGAACAAGGTACCATTAGCAAAGAGTACATCTTGGAAAGGTACCTCAAAAAAACAATACACCTGCACATGCACTTCAAGAAGATGCATATACCTTAATAACGACGCTGAAAAGGCACAAAAAGTTAAGCGATGCACTTCAACAAGAAAAATACACTTAAACAAAGCAGTTAAGGAAGAAGAATACACTTAAACAAAGCACTTAAGTAAGAAAAATACTCTTAAACAAAGCACTTAAGTAAGAAGAATACACTTGAACAAAGCACTTAAGTAAGAAAAATACACTTAAACAAAGCACTTAAGTAAGAAGAATACACTTAAACAAAGCAGTTAAGAAAGAAAAATACACTTAAACAAAGCACCTAAGTAAGAAGAATACACTTAAACAAAGCACTTAAGTAAAAAAAATACACTTAAACAGAGCACTTAAGTAAGAAGAATACACTTAAACAAAGCAGTTAAGAAAGAAGAATACGCTTAAACAAAGCACTTAAGTAAGAAGAATACACTTAAACAAAGCAGTTAAGAAAGAAGAATACGCTTAAACAAAGCACTTAAGTAAGAAGAATACACTTAAACAAAGCAGTTAAGAAAGAAGAATACACTTAAACAAAGCAGTTAAGAAAGAAGAATACACTTAAACAAAGCACTTCAAGAAAAAGTAGACAAATTTACAAGGCACCTTAAAAGCAGAATACACCTGAACGAGGCATTCCAGCAATATGAATACAACAAACACAGCACTTTAGCAAGAAGAATACACCTAAACAAGGAACTCCAGAGCACAACTCAACCAGTCACCTTAAAAAAGAAAACATCTGAAAAAAAGCACTTCAGCAAGAAGAACACAACTGAAAAAAAGCACTTAAGCTGCAAGAACACACATACACAAGGGACCTTACAAGCAGAATACACCTGAACGAGACATCCCAGCAATACGAATACAACAAAGCAAATTACTTTAGCAACAAGAATACACCTCAACAAGGAACTCTAGAGCACAACTCAACCAGTCACCTTAAAAGAAAATATATCCAAAAAAGCACTTCAGCAAGAAGAACACAACTGAAAAAAAACACTTAAGCAGCAAGAACACACATACACAAGGAACCTTACAAGCAGAATACACCTGAACGAGGCATTCCAGCAATACGAATACAACAAAACGAAGCACTTTAGCAACAAGAATAAACCAAGACAAGGAACTTCAGAACATAACTTAACAAGGCCCCTAAAAAGCAGTATACATCTGAGCAAGGCATTCCAGCAATAATAAAACGACCCAATAAATTACTTTAGCAACAAGAATACATCTAAACAAGGAACTCCAGAACACAACTTAACCAGTCACCTTAAAAAAAGAATACATCTGAAAAAAACACTTTAGCAAGAAGAACACAACTAAAAAAAGCACTTAAGCAGCAAGAACACACATACACAAGGAGCCTTACAAGCAGAATACACCTGAAAGAGGCATTCCAGCAATACGAATACAACAAAAACAAAGCACTTTAGCAACAAGAATACACCTCAACAAGGAACTTCAGAACACAACTCAACCAGTCACCTTAAAAAAAGAATACATCTGAAAAAAACACTTCAGCAAAAAGAACACAACTAAAAAAAGTACTTAAGCAGCAAGAACACACATACACAAGGGACCTTACAAGCAGAATATATTTTAAAAAAGCACTTCAGCAAGAAAAATACACCTAACAAGGTACTCTAAGAATAAAGAATATCCTTTAACGAGGTACCTTGAAAGAAAAAGACATTTAAACAAGGTAACTACAAAGGATAATGATTTAAAGGGAGGCACATCACGAGGAAACAAGGCTAACAAAGAAGAAAAATGAAATGAACATAAAAATGTGAGCATAACTTATTAAGTCACATAAAGAAAAAGACAAAGTTATAAATATATTACTTATACGTAACTTCTGAATGGTAAGCAAACTTTTCATTCTTAGAGTAGCATGTCATCAGTTAACAAAACAAGATTTTGCGATACAGTGCAAGAAATACTTAAATTATAGGTAATGCGTAGATGCAACAAGCACCTCTATATGATTCATCAAGTAATCATCAAAATAATTATTTGTAATTCAAAAAACATTGTAATATCATTAACGAAAGTTATTGGATATGTGGCGTCTCAAGTCAGCAAACAGTTTGCTCGTTCTTCTCATAAACCCGTTTTAGTTAAATGCTCACAAGTATGAGAAAATATTTAAATTAATTGATGTCTGTACCTTCAAATTGAAGAGTTCTTTCGGATTCTTTTCCATTGGAAGATATTTTGCACAGAGCAAAGTTCTGAAACGTCCTCATAAAATTCTCAGATTTTCTCTTTCACGTTTAAGAAAGCTGCTTTGAGCTAATCGTTGGTCGCATTGGCTTATAGACATGTCAAGGAGATGAAATAAACAGCTATTCCTCTTTATGGTTAATACATGTCTACTCGTTATGTTGATTTGGGCTTTTAAGCTTCTTTAGAGATCTTTGAGCCTGATATCGATGGGAAAGTGATCCGTTAAAAATTTATATCTTGTCAATTTGTCTGACACAGCTTAATTTCTAGTGGCGATGTAAATGCTTACTGGTGTAGTGCTTGACATGAGGAGAATATCAGAAATGGCGCTGACAAATTGTCTGAGAAGTAATATAGTTTCTCAATTGGGAAGACTTTGTCTCATATTTGTCCAAACGAGCAAAACTGGCGAGAAAGCTATACGTGATGTCAATGGATTATCGTGCATGATAAAGGATGAAACTCAGGGGGTGGAAATATTGTGCTACTAACATTATTCAAGGAGAATATTTTGTTATTATAAGTAAAACGCCAAATGTGGAAACTTCATTGACAACGTTTCGTCTAACAGACTTCTTCAGGTCACTAC
>JAAAKM020000206.1:2180-24572 GCA_010016025.2 Alatinidae sp. Z8VKAUB7J3 | reverse complement strand
TCCTATTTTTTGACGGTATCTATGTCAAGAGTTACAGATTTTCATAAAGAAACACTGGCTACGGCGTCATTAGTAGTCTATTCGGAAACGAGCTTCCTTTTCATCTCGTACACACACATCCTCACTTTGTTTACATGCAACCAATACTGGCGACACAACGTGAACAGTTTCAATAAATAGTAAATCCTTCGACTCCTTGATATAAATTAGAAGCATAGTTTGAATTCATTGCTTACTAAACTTTGACATTACTGATGAAAATCGAAAGCCTGACCAGGATAAACGTGTCTAAAACAGTTGAATATTACATCTATTTTTAATGAAGCGAGTAAAACTCCTAGTACCCATAGCTACATTAATCAATGGTGCAGATGGTCTGTCAAGTCCCACACTGGAGAGGCTTTATCATCTACTAAAGAAAGTGATCCCTCTGTCTGCATGGCAGGCAAATTCTAGTCTACAACGAGTTGGTTATGAATGCTACTGGGAAAAGCTAAGCACGGTAATAAATGAGCTCCAGAGCCAATGAGCTGCATAACTAAAGACCCTCCGCTTTAATACTACAAGGTGAGCAAACTGTTTACAGGGTGAACATGCAATGACCACTGCAGTAACGTTACTGTTACTGGATTTAAGAGGCGGAGCCCGACAATCAAACGAAGGGTTGGTGACTGCCTTTACCGTGAAAGTGACACCTACAACAGGAGATTGAACTTTAGGATCAACAAAAGCAGAAGAGGCAGCGGAACAACATCCTAAAACAAAGAGCGAAAACAACAAACCAAATACGGCAAGAAGTAACGGGGAAACTGAGTACTACAGTGATGCTGTCACAAAAACTTTCCCCAGAAACTACAACGTATACAGGACTACATCAAAATGATCAGCCTGCCAGCAAATAACGTGCTTCAAAATATGGCGTTGAAATTACGTACCAACTGCGAGAAACGGCTAATCGAATTTGCTACAGGCCTTACGGAAACACTGTAAATTTTGCTCACTTCATAACATTATGAACTGGGTCCAAACAACAAGGTTTTGATAGGCATGATTCAAAATCTGAACGGGCTCGGCGATTCCTCAAGATATCGTTCTCGTATTTGGATAGTTTACCTATATCAACAAGAAGAACGCAACCAGTGCAAAATCTTATCAAACTTCTGATACTCATTAAATTATGACGTCACACTTTAATACTCTCTAAGAACGCAGAGGCACGAAAATGCCATTAAAACCTCATTTCCATGACATCCTATTAGTTTCCTATTATAACTGCACTAATTTGATTTAATCGTCATTACATTACATATCAGTGCAGTGTATATGTGCTGCAATATATACTATGATATATACATAGATACATAGATACATAGATACATACATACATACATAGATACATACATACATACATACATACATACATACATAATACATAACATAACACTAAGTTTTGGCTGCCGAATATCATCCCTCGAAATCCTATAGACGCCATTTCATCCTTTGAGTAGGTCATAGAGAAGCTTAAGGATATCTAAACAGTGAAGCCTTGTTACGCCATAGAGGCCCATGGCACTGTACATTTGAAGGGCAGGGGCTATTAGAGCAATGGAGAAGGTCAGTTTGGGCAGTTCAAGGCACAATTTGAGAGATATAATGAGCAGTAAGAGCAACAGAAATCTGCACTTAAAATAGAGGTACTCAAGTGATCTGCACCGAGAAAGAGAAGGGACCTTAGGAACCACAATTTTAGGCTGTAAACAAAAATACACAAAAATAGAGTTAGGATAGGTGATTAATATAGACCTATCAGTACGTTTGGTGGCAGAAAATAGAAAATATACTGAGAGAAACCCTAGTCTACTTAATAGTTTATGAAGTCAATGAAATGTTAACTTTTGCTTTTTTGAGATTCAGAAGTTGAGAGATGTTGATTACAAATATTTAACATGTAAAACGATAAAGGAAATCCATTCATATAATATCACATATATGGAAAACAAGATGTACACCCTTTAAAAGGTGTGTTTTGTTATAATGCCTTGTTAGATATCAGAACCAAACTATGTTAAGTATTCTCAATGTTGTGTTTTAATGAGGCACCACCATGGCTGGTGCTGAAGGTAAAATTGGCAGTTCTAGATGACTAGAAATAATCACCTCCCCATTTGTTGAATAAATGCATTCCCCTGAGTCTGCCTTTGCCCCACCATTCTAGCTCGAAGTCTGTGGTCCCCCCCCCCCCCAAGCTGAAAATTTTATTCTCATCAACTTTGTGGGAGGGGAGGCTATAATTCGTTACCTCTGTCAAATTTGGAACTACAAAGTGAAATAAATGTATGTTATCATACTGTCATAATTTTCTTTCCAATTATATACAAAATGTTAGTTGTTAAAGCATAATTGACATTAAACAAAATGGATGTGGGTCATGTAAACACGTTATCGTATGGTCACCTACAAAAAAGTTACACAATTCAATTATTTACAATAAACCCAGATACATTTTAGACATTTCTGTACAGACTTTTACTCTTAAAGTATCAGTTTTAACGTGAAAGTGTAAGGACCCCCACCCCCACCCTGCCAACACAAAAAATAGGGCTAACTGCGAGATAGCATTCAAGGAAACCCTGCTCTACATGCCACACCACAATGGTGTATCTTGGTATAGCCATGACAATCCCAAGTGTAAGTAAAACAAATCTACGGCTCCTCTTGCATACAGCAGCTTTCTTTAATTTTACAAAATTACACAAGTAAATCACAATTGGATACATTTTTACTTGTAAAATTGTGACCGTCAATTTCTACTTTTAGCGACTGACGGCAGACGTTTGGATACACTTGGCAAGAGCTATTTTAGAATGCAAAGCAGCCCATGTTACATAATGCATATCATGAAACATTTGTTACAGGTAGTGTATTGTAACGGGTACTGGTTTTACATGAGTGTCAGTATCAAAGGTCCAAAGAAAACAAACAAGGGTTGCTATTACACAACAAAGATGTCCATTTCCCAAATCATGTGGAACTTTTATCTGGTCTTATAAAACGTTTCTCAATGGGGTCCAGGGACCCACACTGGGGTATGAGATTTTAAAGACTAAAATTGAGGCACCGGTACTAGGGGGTCCAAGTTACACCTAGGAGGTCCAAGTTACACCTAGGGGGTACAAGCTACACTTAGGGGATCAAACAGCTAACAGCATATTCAATAATTTTATATGTCAAAATGCAAGAAACAAACAAGATGATCAACGAATGCTGTCTCATTTTTCTCCCAAAGAGCTGAAAACTTTATTGACTGTTTATCTCATGTCATGTCATGTACTCATTTGATATTGATGAAGAGAAACATGTGAAATTCCAATGGACATAGGGTTACTCTAAAATTTTGGTGCCATGAGGGGGTATCAGCATCAACACTGAAGAATGTAAACTGGTACAAACTGACAGTTTGCTGTACAACAGGCCAGCTTCTTGGTCAGCTTGATAATGATAATGATAAAACAACAGTTCTCCAGGTTAAATATTATGCTTTCATCTTTAGTCACTTTATGCACTGTAAAAATGCAGAACTACTACCGCCATAATCCTGTGAGATCTGTTGGATTGAACCATGTTATGATTCAGACAATATCAACATGATCTTTGTTGGACTTGATTCCATGTTCTTGTTATGTAGCCTCTGACACAGGAAATTACTTTTCTGGTGGAATACCTACGCCATTTTATTTCACTTTTCTTCCTACCACAGAGGCTAGGATCTAATCCAGTTCCTCCAAAACTGTTGACTTTCCAGGGCTGCCAGGTTTTTATAAGCCACACTAACATTCATCAATTAAGTTGTGATTTTATTTACTTTTACATTTACATTTACTACAAATTAAGAACTACTATGCAAACATTAGAAATGCAGCTTACAACATCTACTTCATTGGCTACATTTAATCATTATCGTAACTACAAAACTTCAGTGATGCATAAATCCCATTTCTATTGCCCCCACTGTATTGCTCTGTTTAAAAATGTAACATCTTCCAGTAGACTCAATGTTGTCCCAAAGATATGATCTCAGAGGTCACTCTCAATCTGTACTTTATAGTAGAGACCTAAAAATGCCTTCTTCTACACGTCATTAAGACACTTCAGCCTTATTATGGGAGGTGTGGAGAGGGGGGGGGGGCAGGGAGAGGGTATAAAAACTTTTAATTTTAAAGAAAACACACAAAATCGCTTTCTTTCCCATGTAATATATTTTCTTCTCTTTTTTTGGGGGGGGGGGGGAGAGGGGGGGGGGGCAGGGAGAGGGTATAATAATTTTGAGCAATAGAGACATTTTAAGGTACTATCAGCTGTGGGTTGGTAAACAGATGGAAGGGAGGAAGAGATCTATAACCGGGTCAGATTGTTCTTGTGGAAATTGATCAAATGACAAATGAGCTCTCAGAACACATATTATTCAATTGGTACCATATGGAGATTTTTTTCTGAAAAACGAAATTTTTGCTTACAAAGAAATTGTCTGTCATAACTAAGCTGAGCCCCCTTTCAAAACTCTCTACAAGTCCTATCTATGTCAGCTGAAACAGTTTGCAAGCAGGTTAGTGCAGTTATTACATTCACAGAAAGTTATAAATCTTATCTCAAAATGTGTTTTAAGTGTGCCAGATAAATTCTGGGACATTTTAAATAAAACCGACTGGCTGATAATTAAAGAACGCTGCTGCTTAAAACTTACTTAACAGGGTTAACTGTCCGAAATAGATAGTGAAAGTTGTCAAATTAGACTTGCAACGTGTGTAGTTAAAAAAGAGATCCAGGAAAAAGTCAAATAGACTTTGAACATATAAATATTTTACTTACGTACTTACATATAAATACTTATGTAAAGTTGTAACAGACTAAATATGGAAAGCTTTTTTAGTAATTTAACTTCACCTGATATTATTAGGAACAGTTTTCACAAATAAAGATATTGCACCAGTATAAAACTCTTTCGAGATGCATAAAAATTTTGGTGACCCCATTGGCTTGAAAAGTATGGTTAGATGGATGTGCAATAATAGCCCCTGAAGCAGAAAAACTTGATAATCTAAGAAACAAGTAAGCTATTCATAGCATTAAAGATGTCATGTAGAAGAGGAGGCAGCGTTGGTTGAGTTGTTTGGAAAGAACAATGCAGGATAACTGGGTAAGAAAAGTAGAAACTTGTTAGCTCCTAGAGCAAAGCCCACAGTTAGACTGCAAAACACATAGCAAAATATAAAAAAAACCCAACATATCTGCTGCAGAGAAATTTGAGTTAAGACATAATATTGGAACTCATATACATATGCAAAACAGATGTTAAAATCAAGATTCATGATGACAATGATGCTGAATTATACCCAGAAAGATGAATGTTCTCTGGGCATATACTTCCCTTAACAATGCCCTAATTTTGCAACATGTGTGACTTTCTTAGGATGGTTAAACTGTCATTCTCTTTGAATTTCCTCATTTCACACAACATGAGCCATGCCTAAACAGAAGTGCTTAATATAGTCAGGTTGCTTTTGAGGTATGTACCAGTGACATCAAATAAAGGTTTGAAATAAGAAAAAGAAATAAGACCATGATCAATTGAGGTGAATTACTAAAGTAAAAAAATGTGAAATTCACATCTCAGTTTTATCATCTTTGCACTCCTTATTGCTAATTTCCCCCTTAACTTGGGGTAATTTTCAGGTAAACAAAACTTGCGATTGAACTTTGAAAAAAAACTGGCAACAAACCCCACCGCATAACAGATTGTGATTTGTGATCCAATAAATAGACCCTTGCAAATGTCTCTTGAGTAGAATATAACCCCAAATCAATATGTGTAAGTAAGTTTCGAATTAGTAGAATAAATGTTTATATTATGACAAAATGAAAAAGCCAAGAATGAAGACTATAACAATAAAGACAATGTACATTTGTCGTTAGAGATAATCAAAGGATGTCGACAAAGAAGAGTAGAACAATGTAGACTACTTGGCATATATAAACTCATGCCAATGTGAGCACAGTAGGTTATGAATTGCTAAGCTGTGAAAATCTCAGAAGTTCCAAAAATGACTTACATAACAACAGGAATGAAACAATCTCACCAACTCTGAAAGCTGAAAGCTGATGGGCCTCCAAAGCTGGAGATGGCTGCAATACTGCATCAGTATCTTGACACAAACTATCTCTTTCTTGATGAAGTTGGAGCATGCCTTCCAAAGCAGAGTGTTGTCATGCTACCTCGTGGGGTCAATCAGCCTTGCATTGGATAAAATATCAGTTTCAAATAGTGGTTGTGATTGTGAGGCCACATAATGTGTTTTAATTAAACTTGTAACAAGTCACTCTTCAATAATTGAAAATTGTTCACTTTAGTATCTGGATCATGAAAACAAAACAAGGTCACTTAATTGCTTTGTTTTACTCTGTCCTTGTGTGTGGCTTGTAAGTTTGGACCATATCTGGACAAATGAGAACATACTTGAAGCAGCATAACTGTGTTCCTTCTCAAGAATGAAATTATTTGAACAGCCAGAATAACAAATGAAGATAGATGAGTTGATGAAAATAGAGAATTCACTAGCAATATCAAAGTAGGGCAAATAAGATTTCTATGGCACATGATAAGAAAGAATGCCATGCAACACATCATACTCATAGGGAAAATAAATGGAATGAGAGCAAGAGAAAGACAAAGAGAAACATAAAAGAATATCATGGGCTTATATTTAATGAAAACTGCAAACAACACTATCCACATGACAAGGGACAGAGAACTGTGGCATGGGACATCTTCCAATGCCCTAACAGATATGGAACAGAACTAAACTCTCTGGCATGCTAATTTCTTATCAAACAAGTAGTGGTAGTAGTAGGCCCACAGCTACATACTTCAGCTCATAACTTTTTAATGCCTGGATGGATTGATATGAAATTTTGTGACTTTTTCTAACTTTTAATTTGAATTCCTATGATACATAAATTTTGCAATATTGGCAATTTAATGACCTGCAGTCGAGTTTTTACATTTTGGTTTTATTACTTTTCTTTAAAAAATATGAGTATTGTATCTTTAAGCATAAATTCTATTTCCTGAATTTGTACCGAAGATTTCGTATTCTCAAATGTGATAAGTAACAAATACAAAACGTTTGAAATTTCGCAAACAATGATAAAATGTGTTGTGTGATAAGGTGAAATTCACTAAAGAACCTTATATAACAATATATCTAAAATAATTATAGGAAAATCAGATCTTTAAATGAAATTTGTACCAACTGTGAATTAAGAGTTATATTATTGATGTTTGGTGGATATTTTTAAAATCAAAATCCTCAAAATAAACAAAAACCAGTGGATTATAAGTAACAAACCATTTCAGTAGTTTCTGAACTCATACATTTTGTAAAATAATTTTCTCAAAATCTAAAATATCTTGCCTAAATACAACGTATATGTGCAGAAATACCCTAGAGACACTAAAAGCACTTAAAAAATCAAAATATAATTCAAAAAGTATTTTTTAAGGCCTTTTACTAAATTTTTGAAATTTTTCAATATTGTGCAACATTTCATAGCCATAGATGATGTTATTCACACCAAACTGAAAATTGTTTTTGCAATTTGTTGAAAAAGAGGTAAAGTATAAACGTGCCAAACATCTTTGTAATGGCATAAGCTAATAAAAAGTTATAGTGCCACGGGTCTACTAGCTCCCCCCCCTCATGTATGAGAAGAGCCAAAAAGCCCCTGTAAGGTAGGGTTAATGAACCATGAGTTTCATGAACATACATTTTGACACATGTTTTTCCTGTAAATGGTCCTTTCTGGATCATCATAATTACCAGCCTATTTTAAAGGATCTTGTCTATAAATCAATACAAAAAACAGCTGCACAAATCTGTAAAAAGTGTTTCATTACTATTTCCAAGTCATCAACATGTGACATAATGAGGCATTTGTCCATAGTTACTGACTAGCATAATATTGCCAGGGATACTCACTACTTTACCCAGTACCATACATGACCAAGGGAAGTACAAACATGCCTTCATGCACACTGGTTTGGTTTTGTTAGCTGATGAGCACAGTTCATCATCCAAAACATAAAAAAGAATTGTACTGTTATCTACAATACTAGGCAATTCTAACAAAAGACTCTGAATGATGGCAGAGTCTTGCAACAGGGAGATTGTAGCATGACAAGCATGGTTCAGACCTTTGTTTCCAGTAGACTCAGTAGAATTTTCTTCTTGGACAGAACAGTAAATGATAGTCTTATATGTAATGCAATAGTTGATGCTATGGTAATTTACAATGTTAGAAGGCACCTTAAAGCCAACATAAAGCAAAGATGGAAATGGTGTACCCACCCTAATTTAGTCTACCTGACAACATCATTGGTAATTCCACAGTAAAATAAATGCTCGCCAATCTATGGCTCTTATAGAACACAGAGAAGACAGGGTTATCAACAGGTAAAGAGCCATTAAGGTTTTCAGAGAGGACAGGCTGCTAAGTGTGTAGTATTCTTTGTGAAATCTGTAAGCTGTCATAGCAGTTTAATGATGAATAGGCAATTGCTGAATCACTTGTCTTTACAGGGTAAGTCTTCATTATAAAGTGCTTTTAGATGTGCTTGGCACAGAAAGGGCATTAAACCAATGCAATGTACTTTGTTTTAGGCCTACGTATCCGTGTTGACAATAATATATTGCAATAAAATAAAGTATATTGCTGAATCAAACCTTCTTACATTTAGATGTACCAAGATTATAAATGACAGTAACTTATCATGCACGTGCATAATGGTTATAGCTATTATTTATCATAACCACAAACTATGTTAAGTTGTTAAAAGTAGGACATTTACCACAGATTAACATAATGCTATGGGCTATAGAACTGCATGGAAATGGTAACCTAAGTGTTAATAAAGATCTATTGTACAGTGGAGCTAACAGCTGAATGTTCAAGTAAAGGAAATATGCAGGCCTTTTTAAGTACAGGACCTACACTAAACATTTATAGTAGATATTTGAAAGTTCTGGGAAGAGACAGAAAGAAAAACTGAAATGTATGTGGCACTTGCATGAAAGAAATGTACAAACAACCTGATCTCTTGTTTTGGGAAAAATACACTTATGAACGATGCAGCTTTGAGTTAACTATTCTATTACGTACCTAATCATATTTATCAGCTGATAGTACCTTATATCAATTCCAACAGTGTACAAAAGACTAGGCTAAATATTCACTGATCAAATTTTGTATTTTCCTAGCAGGGAAAATGAAATCCTGACTGATAAAGTTATATCCCACAATCCATGCATGTTACTTCCATCTAACCCTTGGTATTGCTCTTCACACTGGTTGGCCAAGCATAGAATACCATGAAAGTCTAGAGCACTGTTAACTGATCAAAGAAGACCTCACCTGTGAATCTTAATGCATCTAAGAAGGTTGTTATTAACAAATTATGACAGTTAAGCCAACCGCAGTATCCTTTAACAGGTAGAACCACCGTCAGATGCACCAACTATGGTCATATCAAGTTTGATGCCTTTACTTTATAAAGCCAAATTCTACACATACATGTGGATGTCTGCTGAGAAACTGGTGACCTGAAGATAAATACTGTAGTTGCAGTTAAAAGCAGTATATTAAATTTGAATTCAAACAAAAAAGGAGGATGGTATATCTGATGCAAGATCATCAAATTTGTAGATCAAGGACTTGATGAAATAAATAAAGGTGATGAGCACACTGACAAATTATAGTAGATATTATTACTGGCTGTTTAGTTTAGCCAATTTTCAATACCGATCTGTAGGTCACCTGAAGATGTCTTTTCAACAAAACGAGTCAATAAAGTTTTCTTATTTGGTGTTTTATCTACTATGACATGATAGAACCAGATTTCTGATGTTTAGCCCTTAAAGATGCCAGGTCAGTCATGCTAAAATCTATTTGCAAGAATTTGGAGTAAATCTGAGGTGCTCTGGAATGTTGTAGGCATCATATTAAACACAGTTGGCTATAGAGGACCATGTTTCTCAAGATGGGGAAGCCCTCAACAGAAATACCATTCCCCATTCCATGAATTAGAGATAAAAGTAGGCAAAGTACAAGTATGTCGAGCTCTGATGACAAGCTCATTCAGCTGAACAGCTGGTGCCAACTTCCTGCCAACAATGAACTTTCTCAAGATCTCTGTAGCACCAGAATTAGTTCTGTAAGCAATCAACCATGGAGAGACTTTTGTAAATGGGTGAAGAATGGCAAGCCCAATTAATAGTAACTACCTGCTGACTAACACAAAATAAACAAACCTTATGCTGCAACAATGGGGCATTTCAAGTACTCCCCCTTTTCAAAAGCAATAACAGCATCACACAGAGTTTCACTGCTTTTGCAATGAATATAGATATTCCAATATACCTCCCATGGTCAACCAAAAAGAAAGCAATCTACCAAAAAGCTGGCAATATTATCGGATGAGTTATAAATAATTCACAACCACAAAAGCCCTATTAAAACACCTACATCAAGATTCCATGCTTGGTATTTTACATAAAAGCAAAGACTTATCTTTTAGTTACCTCCCAATATTACACACAACCTTTTGGCAGTTATTCACTAGTTACTCATTTGACCACGGTAGCTTATTGCAGTGAATTCTTCTCACTCAATTTATCAAAAAACAGTATTATATGACAATTTTACAAAAAACCTTGAAACATGAAAGTATTAATGTAGCTATTACGTGTGAAATTACATCCTGCCTCTGAAGATATGGTCTAAAATCAAGGTTAGGTGCTGTACTAGATTTCTGAAACTGTCAACAATCTTAACAGACATAAAAATTGGATGAATTCTATAAGGAAACTATGAATGGCAATATGATTGGGTAGCTCAATGCTGGCATAATTAACCTACACATGATCCGAGACAGTGCATGGGACCATGCATTATGGGTTTAGCTAGGTCCAATTTACACATGACACTTTCTAGGTCGGCAAATTATTTGTGAACATTTATACTAGAGGTTTACAAGACTTTGCCATGTCTGACTCAAAGTGGAAGCTTTTAAAACCACAATTCAAACTAAAAAAGAGCAGTATATACTATAAACAGGAACCATTATGCTACAAAGGACACCATAACACAGAATATTATAATGGCTAAAGAAAGGACACTTGATGCTTCCATTGTTAACTAATGTATTTGCACTTTACAGAAATACACTTCACATATACGGTATGGCTTTTGGTGTTTCCCATGATATGTTACAAAAGGAAATTGCCTCTAACATCATTGCTAAAGCAACCCTGAGAACTTTTTTGGTTCCACTCATTAGGACTGAAGCCTCATACCAAGATTCTGCAATGTGTGAACAAGATTGCCTTTAGTGGATCAGAGGTAGTGTTGCTTAATTACATACAAGAACCAAATTGTCTGTGGCAAACTCAAATTTAGCCTCACCATAAAACGAATAACATGCAGTTCCTTTGTTTGTCTGTCAGTAGAATCATTGTAATAAAACATCAAAGGATTTCAACATAGTCCCCATTTTGCGCTTTCTTGATTCTGTTACCAAAAGTTATATTTCATGCTTTGAAAGTTATAGGGTGGGAAAAGTGTCTCTCCCAACACAGTTATGGCTACGTACATTATCTCCCCTTCATTAGAAACAAGTTTATTGATGTGTTTGCTTTTGTATTATTGACACAATTGTTAAAGATCATGCTGGCTGTATTGTGAAATCAACTAATGCATTAATGAATGGAGAAATAAGCTACCATTAGGAGAGATAGCAGAGATGCCACAAGAAGAGCTCTGGAGTTCAAGGTGGAAGGAAGGAGGGGAAGAGAAAGCCTAAACTTGAAATGGAAAGATGCCACTCTGAAGTACTACAGTAGAATTGGCCTAAGAAAAGAAGATACTGTTGACCAGAAAAGGTGCAGAAAGGCGGCAATTCATAGAAGGAAAGGTAGGTAGTCACCCGTCGACAGATGGAAGAAAGTGGACATTAATAAATAATGGTGGTGATGATGATGATAGGTAACTATAAACTTTGTTGCTGACGTGGGTAGTTTGGCCAATTCCATGAAGACAGGGACCAAAACATAAATATCTTCTATTCCACAAAAGAGTGGCCTAATTTATCCATAAAATAAATTATGAGAAAATTCATTTTGGTGTCAATTTTGCATCATAACTTATGATTTAAAATTTCAATTCCCAATAGACAGATAATATTAGCTCCTGAAAATTGCAGGTCCGTGATTATGTGCTGGAGTTCATATTAACAGATTTGTTGAGTATACTTTAGGTGCATCCTATGAGTTGTATATAGACAGAACTAGTTTCTCTCTAATTCAGTAACAACTGTTGGTTTGTACTATGCTGTGATTGATGGAAGTTTGTAATTAAGTAGACCTGGCTTGATCCAATGTCTCTTTCACATAATGCCCATCACCCATTTAATTTCTGTTTTAATGAAATACTTAAAGATGCCATTACATTACAAGTCTCTACTCATTACAGAGGCTAAGACCAAAACTAGTTCCTCTCACAAGATTTATTTCATAAGGCAGCAAATTTTGCAGTGGGATTAGTTTGAAAGACTCTCTGAATGTAGTGTCATAATGGCATTGCCTGTTTGGTTCTCAAAAACAAACTGTTAGAATATACAGATGAAACTTATACAATGATAAAGCCACATGATAATAAATACCTCTCCCTACAGAAAAGTGATTTTAGATGCATCTGGAAGCAACTACCAGATTGAAAGGTCTACAATATATTGACATGATGTCACGACATACTCTTTTCTAAGTTGCAAAGAGATGAATATTATTGTCATACTATATCTATTATACCTTGACTTTCTCAACATTCTACTTCCAAAAAAATGTGTTGGTTAAAACTTGAAAAGGTAAAATAATACCGAAACACAGCAAAAAGGGCACAAGTGACAACCCACACTATTTCACTCACTTACTACAGTAATTACTTCACTAAAAGGTACAGAATGGTTTAAGTATTAGTTCAGCTTTGTCCTTATCATTCCTAAGATATTCTCGTGAATTGATACAAATACAAATGATAACTCAAGGGTAAAATGAAATTCCATTTTCTAAAGAGTAAGATTTCTCAATGAATATCTGTGATTGGTCAGTGAAACAAAATGTATTTCAACAATGACAGGGCTGTCCTATCTGAACTGGCCAAACTAATCTGAATATTTTAACAAGCAATTATTTAGTACAATACTTCAAGTTTATTATGATGATCAGCATCTGTAGCTCGTAACGAATTCATAAGCACATTCCACTGGCAATTTAGTTCAAACTCATATCGGTGTTTGGACGCATTGTTTCACCGTCCAGCACCTACAGAAATTACTTAGAATATATGAACAAGCAACCAATCATGGAACAGGTTTCACTTTCACGATGGTGACAGGAACCTGTCGCTCTAACGGATTCATAGCCAAATTACATGGAATGTCGATGATCACTGGGTCAGTTATAATTGAATACTGGTGATTTGAAGCCGTCTATTTAGTAGGAATACATAACTTTGAGAACATTGATATCATAAAGATTTCTCAGTACTGAGGCCATGTCTTTACAGCCCGTCAGCCAACTTTCTTGAGTCCTTCCCTTGTGGGTCTGGTCATGCTACACCTCAATAATACCAGGCCCTGAACACAGGAAATAGCCAGTGACAATGACTTCAAAGAATCTTTATGTCTGAGCTTCAGATTTTATTTCGCCCCGTCCCAAATCTGTATTGCTTTTGTCTTGATTAACAGAAAGGAGGGAGATCAATGGGAAATTGTCAGACAAACCATGATCGATGCTTGTCATCTTAATCAGCCCCAGAGCAGGCAAATGACTGCCACTGTTTGATTAAAAGGGCTGACAACGACTTGGAACTTGGCCGTGACTGACAGCGATCCCGGTGTAGGACAATCATTTGTCACAGAGATTCATGATGATAAAATCGATGGTTACATGGCTCAATTTGTGTGTTTATTGCTTTTGAACTCAAGCTACTGCGAATCGAGACAAACTAAATCTTTCAGACGAATGCTGTGTGTGATCTGAAGTGTTCCAGTACCAGAAGGTACCTGCTCTAACAAAGCTATACAAAACTGAGTTGGTTGTTTTCGCTAAATACCTACATCAACTGGTACGTCTAAAAAATCTCGTCTAAAGCTCTGAAAAATACCGGCATAGTGCTACTGCATATGCCGGTTGGCAGTATGGCAATAAAAAATGGCAGTACTAGCTCAGAATGGATCCTCTGCGAAACCATATCTCTGCAGGAATGTTGGATCCTCGTGGTCAATTAAAAGTCTAATTACCATTTACATAAGGGAGTCGGACAATTTGTTGATGACTATCATAACATGTAACTAAGGTTCTGGGTCTTAAATTGTTGGGAAATGGTGAAGGAAAGCATCAGGTACGGTGGTATGGCTACTTTCCATCTTATCAGAACACAGTCATCTCCACACTGGCGATAACAGCTGCAGGCAAGTAGTGGCCACATCAGCCCGTGAGAAATTAAGCAATCTCCGATCCATTTCATTGTGTGTTAGCAGCCCATAAACGACGTGTTAAAATAAATAACGTTTCTTGTGCATTTTGCTTTACGGCATAATGACCTGTCTCTAATGTAACGTTCTAGCTTGTGGCTTGTATGAAATTGTGGGTTAAGCATTAGTCAGCGCATATTTGCTACAAATGAAAATGATGGAGGTAATTTAGCTTTCTACTTGAAAACAATCTGACTGATTTGCATATTCAATAAAAGCAAAGGTTTGGTCTGTAATAATGAAACATATTTTCGATCACCATCATTCTGATGAGTCGCTTTTAGTCTGAACCTATTGATCGTCGCCTTTCGAAAGTTCACTCGTCGGAAAATCAATGATTGCAGGAGTAAGTCACGTCAATTTTTTTCTTCGAGTTACAGCGCTGAAAGGCACTATAAAACGATGTCATGATCGTTAGTTAGTAGATTCTAATTTATTGTTAGGATCGGAAAGTGCGTAGGTCTTGCTATACGTCTCGAATGGTTTTGAATATGTAGAGGTTCCATTAACATGCTGAACACGTCTCCTTCTCGCCAGTTTTCTAACCCCCGCTGAGTTTCATATCGCCTTGGCGCTTGCTCTGTCGATTTTATAAAGTGGCCGGGTAGAACTTAGTGTGATCTATCTTACAAATATTTCCGGTCTTCTAAACGTTGCGAAAATTTAACCTATGTACGTGATACTTTGGAGTAACAAGCGAAATACCTGAACAAAGCTACGATTGAGTTCATGACGCAGTACTGCTACAAGCAGTGGTTCAGTGAATGGCATTTTATAATGATTTCTGCCGTCCAGTTAAATAAAAACAGATTTTCTACCCAAGGTCAGGTCAAATTGTTTATAAATACAACGATTTTGGTGCAGAAAACAAATGGGAAATGAGCTGTGCCGCAGGATGACTTGTGAGTACGTGACGCCTTGAACCTATATGATCAAAACAAGCATGGCAAAAAATGACGGTTAACACAAGACTGCGGGTTTTCATTATAGCCCTTGGAGGCTTACAAATGCCCTCCTCACATAGAAATTGAACAGGGCAACATATAGCAGCAATGGCCATAACTCATATAAGACCAACCGATTCAAAGTATTACATTTACTAACATTCGGTGTATGAAAATTTTACAACCTACCTGGGGTTTCCACTCGCTTGTAATGGTAAGGATTGATGCAAACATCTTTCTTATTCAGACTAAATGCATATTCGCAGCAATCCAGTTGCTTTAGCTCGTGGTGAGATTGCAGATCTGGCCATCTCCAAACCCGGCAATAAATAACGTGGGGAAGACCTTTCCTATGTGAAACCTGCAATCGCCCATCAAGACTCCTTGGGATAGTAACACACTTTGATGGGGCATTGGGGTTCGATAAAGCCTGTTCTAGTTCTTCTAATGCTCCTTTCTTTTTCTTAAGCTTTTTAACGAGTGAATCTATAGCTTTTTCGGCCCATTTTTCTTCTTCGTCCCCTTGCTTCCAGCCTAGAAGTCTTTTGACAGCGGGGGACGTGAACGAAAACAGCGATGCCATCCCCGCCATATTGAATTTGGGCTGATCGACTCTTCAATGCCGCTCTGCTATCTCACACCACTTTTAAACCTAATAAAGTCAACTACAAAATAGGTTTGAGCCTCTGTAATGTAATAACTCCGTAGCTAAAAATGCTCATACGTGTTCCTTTAAAACAAATACAGTTAAACTCCTGAAGTATGATCCTCAAAAGCGTCGCTGCATTGAACAAAGTAAGGCTCTAGTCACGCGCTCTACAAAAGTTTCTCCTGACTTGAACTCCTTACACCATGGAAGTCCTCATTGAAAATTCCGTAGTACACAGTGGAAATTGCTTGATCGAGGTCGTCAGTGTAGCGGTAAGTCAATTCCAATATCGGTATGGGGTTTGTGATAATGTAGGGCTCAAAATCCGCCTTCTTGATGTATACAGCTGACACTCTCACTACGGACCTGCAAAATCAATTGCAAAAGAAGTCAAGATGGATTGGGGTCACGGAAAAGACGATCTGCGCAAAATGCGGAACTGGCAGCAAAGAACCTATTCTTGGATACGAGTAGGAGCAAGTCCATACGAACCGAAAAGAGATCGATGCTGAAGAAGAAGAAAACATGACTGGCAATGCTCAATATCTTCGAAAATTAAAAGAAAATCTAATAAATAGTGCCGATGAAAGATATCGGGTTTTTATTCCAGCCAATAACCAGAGAAGATCTTGGACATTATTGCATGAAAATGACTCTTCTCCGCTTTTCTTTCTTCTTTCAGTGTGTTTTTGTTTTCTCACACAGAGAAAACATTGCTTGACAAAAAGGAGAGGAGTTCAAGCCCAATAGGCCCCGCTTCCCAGTAGCACCGAGCCATTTTGTTGGATAATTGTACACTATGACCCTTTCCTTGAGAAAATATTGGTATGTAGTACCTCAAACTTTAACGTCATATTGGATTATGAGGATGAAATTTGAAAACATGCCTTTCTGTTAATGGAATCAGAGAGCTTGACTGCAAAGCAAACTAGACAGGCATATTGGAAGCCTTGGGGAAAACTAGATAGATATGTTTTTATGTCCTTAGTTTACCATAAGAGAACTTCCACAAAATACACATAAAAGGTAACAATTATCCAGAATGTAAACACTAAAATAAAAACAATTGTATAATTTCGCTTCAGAAGATACAACCAGAAACAAAAAACATATAAAAAGATGTATTGGACGCAAAACAAACAACTCACATTTAAATATTTTAATAAATTGGTTCAAAATACCTCTATGATATATTATGGTTGGGATAGCATTAAAACCGTTCAATAAGGACTTGTTTCAAGAATGGTTTTTTAGTCAAGGTGGTACAAAAGTTTAAAATAACAAATATGCGAAAACTAAACTCGTTGATGCTAAAAATGAAGTATTTCTTGTTGTTTTTGAATTGACAAGGTGGGACGGGGAGGGGAAAGTCAAAACTTTGATACGGATTCTCTTCTATTTGCATCCTTTGATTTGCATAAAAAACCGTTAGAGGCTGGAACTCTTTCTCAGACTTGTAGGCAGATTTTTCGAAATATGAGATCCTGAATACCTCTTTGACATTGACTGCTGTTTTAGAATAATTAAACTTAATTTTAAAATCGGAAAAGGGGTTTCGAAAGATACAAATCTCTCACAAAAGTTCAAGTTTGCGAGGACACACCAAGGTAATGTAATGTATCACTAGAATGTGGAGGGCATACCTGTATCTAATCACTCATTTCAAGGTGTGGAAAGGTAATCGGGGGAGGGGGTGTTAAAGTTTGGGGCGTGAGAGCTTGCAACGTCAACAAGACTGAAGTCAAAGGGTAGACAAAGTAGTTAAAGTACAGATATAGTGATATTTTCAAAATAAATCCTAACATTCAAAGGATGAGAGAATCGAACTTTTTGGCCATATTGGAAGTGTTAAAGATCATTCAAAACGCGTTCAAAAAGATGCAGAGCCTTCTTTGTGACCCATCACTAGCATTTTCATGAGAGCAATGGACAGTAGTAGAGGTGAGGTGCACATGGACTTTCTTGCTACTGCAGGTGAACATGAAATGACTTGTTTCCTGCATTCATCAGGGTCAGCATACAGAAGAGACCTCAAAAAATAACGGTACCCATCAATTACTATGAAAGTCCTTTCTTGGTTTGTTGATAGTTGCTTTTTAAGGCCTCAAGCTTAAGGATAACATTACATTACAGCCGGTATTTCGAAGTCGAATCGACAATCGCATTGACGTCATCTCTAACGTTGAACTAATGTCGCCGCATCTGATACAAGAAAGTTAACGGGGCAGGGTTGATATTTCAGGAATTGAAACGACGTTGCATTAACGTCGATAACGTTAAAATAATTAACTTTGGCTTGATAATAGTCCAATGTCGGCATGACAAAGAACCCTTTTATTGACATAATTACCTTTGATAGACGTCGATCCGATGTCAATTTGCAACATTACATCAAATCGACCAAGCATCGACATCGAAAATACGTCGGAACCCGGATGGCACACCATTTACAAATTATGTCAGCTTTACATGGTTCTTAAACTATATTAATCATGAATCAGTGACGTCGATTCAATGTAAGAGGTGACGTTGATTCGATGTCGATCCAACATCAAGATGTCGATTAGAGGAGCTATCCTCGGGCTTGAAAAAATCTTTCTGAGGAGATGCAGGGGGAATGGGGGGGGGGGGGGATATCTAGAGGCCGAACTATTTCGCAATCTATCACTGCTAAGAAAGAAGCTTAGATGCAAAAGATTGATCTGGTAGCAGCGAGAAAAGCTCACCAGTTTAAAAATCGATTTAAAGAAGTGTATCGATGTAGAAGTCGAAAGCTCATGTTTTTGCTATCTGGCTTCTGAACATTATCTGGTTTTAATGCCTTTCGATTAAAAACTTCTGATCTGCCCCTGTGTTTGCCCGCTTTCTCCGATTTACCTCCAGACAAAAACGAAATCTTGGAGAAGAATGTTCGCAACCTAAGTATCTAATTCATCATTTTCTGAGAATCAACACAGTGACAAATACGCCTTTGCTTATGTCACAGTGCATTACGCGCTATTTTAAATGAACAACACAAATTTTTATTTGAGGCTCGCTGTTGCTTAAGTTGTCAAGGTTTTCAGTCTTATTTGTTGCTTATTTGTTGCTTATTTGTTGCCTATTTGTTGCTTATTTGTTGCTTATTTGTTGCTTAAAAATTAAGAAGCAAAGTCTTGATTGATTTTACAAAAACTTGTTGCTTATTTGTTGCTTCATTTTTCATGAAATCTCAGGCTCGTGTTGCTTATAAAGTGTTGCTTATAACGTGTTTCTTATAAAGTGCTTCTTTTAAAAAAAGCTGATTACCCTCACAGGGCTCACAGGGGCTATTTGTCAGGCTAGTGGGTTTTGTTCCGCTGGAACCTTTAAATCTATTGAAGGCGCTGTTCCTTAAAAAGCGTTGAAAAATACTGTCGTAACAAAATGCCTATGTCAATACTAATTTTTTTGTTAGTTTTATATATCTTTTGACCTTTAATTTCAAATTGTAGCAAAACTAGAATTCCGCAAAATAGACGTGATTTATCGATTGTTCCTAAATCCGATGAACTTAATGTTGTATCTTGTTTTTGTAAGTGGGGTTCCTTCTTTCTCCACCTTCGAAAATGCAAGTGTTCCATTGAAAACTTTGCCCAAAACATGAAAGGAAAACCACATCTTTGCAAAACACTGATGTCTCATTACTATTTCATTCTGTCAAGGGGGAGGGGGATGCCATCTCCTGAGGGTCCCTTCCTGGCTCAAACGGTCTAAGCTGCATCAGATTTCATAGAGATATGCTTGGATATACTCATTCTTGCGGCGCGGTTAAACGAACTAGAAGTGTTTTCTTCAGTGCTATCCTCATTTGCTAACCATTTTTTTGAAAGCGCCTCTGTAAGTCGAGGTTGCGATGGAGATGGCGCCATGATCCCCTTAGGTACGCCACTGGTTCTGTCCACCCACGCTTACATTTTGTTCGTATAAGAATGTGTAACTGATCCATAGTGGTGTTATGGGAAAAAGTAGATTCAGAATTGAGGTGGGAATCGTCATGAGTTATTTGACTCTTCGTGTGGTCGTGTAATGAAGTGCTGATTGCTGTTTCGTGAAATGTAAGAGGAAGCAAAAGGAATTACTGCGAAGATTACAGGAATGACAGATTACGTCCTGGCTTAACGATGGTGTTATCCACACCAGAATGCTGTGTACTGGACTTATGGCAACCCCTCAATCAAGGACCTCTGATAAGCAGTGGAACCGATATTGAAACTACCCTAAATAAACCAAAAATACATCAAACGGGCTAATTAGTAGAAAGGGCAGGTGGAGCGTACAAGGGCAACGTCCCGCAATTTAAGCCATGATATCAATAAAAACAGATGATAAAACACATCCTTGACAAAAGGCCGAGAAGGGAGGCACTGGATTAATTGCCCCTCAAATTTCACAATTTTATGAATTTAATTACTCCTCTATTCGAACTGTAAGCTGGTCGCTGTCATGAATTTTGCACAGTATTTTACTTGTGTCAACCGTTTTTGTATTTTGTATGTCTCTAGTCTCAACAGTAAAGCCCAAAGTCCTTGTAAATTGTAAATAACAGAGCCTGACACTAAGTCTTAGAGAGTATTTAGTTGAGCAAGCTTCTTCGTAGACTTTTCAGCTTCTGATTCTTAGTAACTTAGAAACTGTGAATAGGGTATACCTGAAATAGGAGTGCGCACCTCAAACTTAAAAACACAGTATAGACAGTGTTATTGCGGAACATTCAGTAAACTATGGATTGATTGCAGTAACAACGGATATAAAACAACTTAAAATTTCATAAATTTTATTTTTCTTTAAACATTTGATGTGAAATACATGACTAAAAAACTTCATATAGTATAAACCTCGGGTAGAGGGGCTGAACTTGATCACATGGGAGAGCCTGCCTTCGTCAGTACATTAAAAATCCTTTACCACGGGTAGACAGAAGTAGATTATCTTCATGTGGAGTCCATTATTTAAAACATTACCGCCTCCCCACTTTCATTGTCAAGGAGAAGCAATAGGCCTACAAATGTCCTCCAGGAAATTTAATGGTTGTCTGAGTCATACCCAAATAAATTCCCTGTCTGTCAAGAGTGTTAGTGCCAGGTCACCGGGTTGTCTCGCAGTACTTCAAATTTCTCCGTGTTAACTTACGTTTTGTCTACAGTGAAAGATGTGCACTAAGTCTTACATTTGCCTGAACACTAGCAGTGTTTGATAAAATGGTAGAGAGAAGAGCAAACTGCAAAAGGAACCAAGACACTACGCTTGTTGAATAGGGACGCAGAATCGGAAGGCAGGACGGTGATGTGCTAGCCTGCAATATTGACAGCAAAAGGTTCAAAATGCGCAATTGTCCTCATTGTGGAAAGAGATGTAGGCACCTTAACGAAGACAGAATTATATAACTTTGTCACTTGTATCTTTTTGCTCTGGCACCGGAACAGGGAGGCGTTGGGTTCATACCTCCTTTTTACAAACTCATTACCCCCCGATATTCCGTTACTTATTATAGATTTTCGTTGATTTCTTGGTTGATATGGTGTATACTTTCCGCACACTCTTTACTTCTGATGTCGGTTTTGGTCAGTTTTACTTCTGATTGTGGTGTGAATTTTTTTACGGAACCCCCCTTTTAGAACCGCTCCGGCGCCCCTGTATATTCATGATGATTCATGGATGTGAGTGAGCTAAGTAGCTGTGTATATTTTCTTAGCTACTTTTGAAATATCTTGAGGAAATGGAGACAGAGAATCCATAAATTCCTTCTGCGTGCCTTTGAGTTATGAAGGAATGAAGGCACGCAGATTTTAGACCGGTCTGTTTAATCCGTCAGAAAGTGTAATCCTGTCAAGATCGTTTAAAAGAGTCCACCTAAGAGAGACAAATATTACACTCCAGAGGCAACAAGAATCCTGATTCCCCCATTTCCTCTAATAAACGCCGTGGCGTTTATTACAAATTCAAGCTCTTGGATGCGGCGTTTAATAGAGGGGCGTGTATTACAGAGCGAAAAATGTTATCAACGAAGTAAAATATTCTTCAAGATGAAATGTTGAAACGGAAAAAGCTATATTGTTGTTACCTTTAGCTTTGGAAAACTTTTGATTCAACCCCAGTAAAACTCGTATAAAATATTTGCTATTTTTTGTCTGGTGTGT
>JAAAKM020000203.1:0-29850 GCA_010016025.2 Alatinidae sp. Z8VKAUB7J3 | reverse complement strand
CTAAGAATATTTGCTGCTATTTTCGTACACACTGGTACAATCGTATATCACTTACCCTATTTGGCATTCCCTTATTGCCCTCCATTTTTGCATATATTCCTTTTACCACACCTTAGTTCCTCAGTATTCGCCGCTATCGCCGTCCCTGTTGCATATATTATGTATTATATAATTGTAACTGCAAGAAGAGTTTCAATTTTAACATAATGTCTGTAGGTCGCTATGATAAGTCAACTTTTTTATGACATAGCATTTTGTGTCTACAAGTCATAACCATGAAGTTTGATACCATGATAGAAAAATAACATGTCTATTCCTTTTACAGTACCTGTTCTTCCCGTTTCAAGCATTCTGCTTACAACTGAGAGCGCTGTAAAATGCTGCGGTATATACGAGTAGCAAAGGTAGAAATGGAATGTTTGATTGACCATTAAGGTAGGTAAATGATATTCTAAGCCAGGCATCAATAACCATGTGTGATTGTGTTGCTATGCCAGTGTTGAAATGGAAGCACAGCCCGTAGTTAATCTTTGTAATACTGGGTCAATATTTGGAATGCTATTGCTAACTTAGAGGTTATAGGTGGTTCTAGGTCATTTTAGTCACTATCAGATACTTTCAGTTGGTTTTAAATCGTTTCAAGTGATTTTAGGTGGCTTTAGGTAGTTGTTGATTGCTACTAAATTTAGCCATTACCAGTTTCAAATAAATATGAGCATTATAATTTGTCATGAGCCATGTAACAGTCAAGGACATGCGTCTTGTACTTTTTTTATGGTGTATTCTCCAATTTAATTGTTATTTTGTTTTAATAATATTATTATAGCAGGTACGCCAAAATATCTCATTGGTTTACTTAAAGCACAATATCAATGCTGCATCAACTGCAACTTTGAACTAAAATACTCAAATACGTTAATACGAAAAGGAAATGAGCGTATGAGCTTTCTGTCGTGAAAGAATGCCTTCGTATCATAAATGCGTGGGACTGGAATCATGTTTGAGCAATATCCATCGAGGTCACAACCTTATATCGATTCCAAACCTTGAGTTTTAGTCACTTTGACTTCACTGCGATACCCGTCAGTTATGTACATAGTGGTGTACAGTCATCAACCTGGGGCACTCAACAGTGACCTTTTTAGTCGAATTCTCATTTACAAGCCAGAATTTTCTTTTTTGTTTCTTTGTTATAGCACATTTTTGCAACTATATCTTTCCAAGTATCAGTCAGCTTGTCTCAGTTCCCATTACAGTACATCCTCGTTTGTTCGCAGCTCGTTTATATGAACACCTCAAACTGAGAAAACTTTTTTCCGACCTTTTGGTTGTTGGCTTATAGGTTCTAATCGTTGTTTGAGCAAAACGTCTTTGTTTATATGGTGTCTGTTTATGCGCGGCAGAATTTTATTGCAATGGGCGTCGCTTTCATATTGAGTGTCGTTACATGTTCATTTAACGGCGCATGTCCATATTTGTTTTCCTTGTCTCTTTTTTTGAAAATTCGGTCTTCGATTATCCGAATTTTTGGCTTATCCGAACAATTCGTCACACATTTAAGTACATGCCGTTCGGGTAAACAAGGTTGCACTATACTTGTGTGTTTACACTATCCCTGATGCTGCAGTGAAGGGTCGAAACAATTACTCTTTTGGTGTCTTCGATTTCTAAGAAGCAAGTGGTGATGAGAGTTTTGATTTGAAATATCAAATAAGGTCGTCACATATTCATTTGACGTACAGCATCTTCTGGTAGAAATTGAAGCCTTCGATGGATACTGTGATACATGCTGGAAAACTGTTGTTTCAAATGCATGTTAAATATATACGTGACGTATTTGTAGTAGAAGGCACTGGCGACGAGTAACCATGTGCCTACTGATCAGATTGGAGTGTCAGGTAACAGGTATGTCAGGGTCCACAGCCAACCTTGGAAATCAGGGAATTTCAAACTGGTCTTATTTTGTGAGTAAAAGCAGGGAATTGAAACATGGATTGTGGAGTTATCAGGTTCTTTTTCCAAGGTTATGCTGGGAACCGTGGAAATTTAACTGTGAATTTACGAGATGTATGACCTTTGTGTAACTGCTCTTCATACAATATATGACGCTTTATATAAGGGAATGCTAGATTTGCTCAAGGCATGTATGTCAATACCACGGTGTAGAATTGTCAGGGAATTTTTCTAAATTTCGTCTGGGAAATCAGGGAATTATCAGGAATTTTTTTTCCAAGGTCAAACTAGGGAGCCTGTATTTGTAGTGAGTGACATTGACATCTTGGCCCTGCAACGTAACACTGGTCTTCTAGGAATGTTTAAAAGCATTGAAATGTTTGTCAATCATAACAGCCTGTCTGTAAAATTCAAAAGTTCGCCCAAGTACAAAAGCAATGAGGCAATCATCCCTCATCTGTACTAAAATTGGAAGTGGCTTATACGTTGACACAAAGCATAAAAACAATTTTATATTCAATGACCAAAACTACAAAAGGATTACAGTTTAAAGGATACGTCTTCAAAGCTACACATTTTTTATAAGCAATCCAGTTTAAGCAACTTGCTTAGCAACCCTCAGCCCTGACAGTTAGTTAGGAACTTTTTTTCGCAGAACAAAATTACAAATTTGCTTAAAAATACAGACAGAAGAATTCGTTTCTGATTTGAAACAAATACATAACGAACTATTTACATGTATAACTTACAGTAAATAGACTGAAGAAAAACTAGATATTGTATATATTTATGTCCGAGGCTGTAAGTTTTGTTCATTGATCGTGAAAAATGTCAAAGATCCAGAGACAAAAACAACCTTAGCAACCTGCAACTTTAGCCCTCAAAGTGTATCATATCCTTAGCAATCTTAGCCCTGACCCTGAAAATCGAGTTGCTTATTTTAAAAAAATATGTATTTGACAGCAAATGCCTACGTCCCGACACTGTGATAAAATAGCCTGACAGGAGTAAGGTGCATGTAATGAGAGAATAGCAAGAATTACTAGCACCAACATATGACGATGATGCTAATATTAAATGAAAAAAATCAGTATCCTACGATGTACATTGCCACATGTTCAACCAGATAGCTAGCGCTGATCTAATCTATCCATAGCATTCACTCACTTTTATACTACTAATAACATTACACCATATCTACTTTTAAAGCCATAAAAATGTACTTATTCCTCTAGATTATACCGATTTTATCATCATACTAAAACTGCTGAATACTATATTTCAGTCACATCAAGCACTTTATTGGGGTTGAGGCCAAAGGCACATTTTTACCGTTCTCACAATTTATACTACTGTTAAATAAGGAGCAACATTTCAATTAAAAGCAACTAGATGCTAAATCAAACTGAAGAGACAAAGGGTTAAGGGAGTCAGAAAGCTGTTGTTCATTTACGTAATGTACTGGCAGAAAAGGAATCATCGGTGCTAATGAGAATAGAAGCACATACCGAGGTCCATGATCACTAAGGTCGTGTAAGGACATGGTACAAAAAGAGCATGAGAGTCCTGACTTTTAGAAAACCTAAAATAAAGGACTGACCTAAATAGTTTGGAAAATAGCTCTACCTATAGCACTTGTTAACATCTTTTAGGAAACATACTTTAAGAAGTGTAGGGCCGCAACTGAAAGTTTTCATTCGTCATATAGTCCGGTCGTTGAAGCTCAAAAATAGGCCTAACCTTGAACTAAATAACACAGAGCTATATTTGGTATCATTTTAAAGACAATTTTCCATACTCTTACATGGTATAAAAGCCCCACAAAGCCCCGTTGGGCAAAAAAAGTTATGAGCCTTTTTTAGGCAGTAGTGAAACAATGTCTGACCAAAAAATCAGTAGAAAATTTTTTTTTCTACTTACGGTCTTCTCATACCGCTGTCTTACAGATTTAAACTTAGTTATTGCGTGAAAAGCACAAATAACTGTAATATAATACGATTTGTCACTATCAATTGCAAGGGTGTCCCAAAGGAGACAGAGAGAGGGGGTAAAGGGGGGGTCAAATAGCCTTTCCTAGATGACATCTAGTGCATAATTTTTACAAAAAACAGAAACCATTTTATTCCCTTTTCATTATTTTATTAGTTATAAATATAATTCCCAATATTACTGCTGCAATGCTCTTAATCGAGGCAACTAAAATCCAGTAAAATTTTATTTCTTTAAATACCAGAGGCAAGAGGAAACTGTATCATGTTTTTATCTTACATTTTAAACACTTAATTGGGCAAGCCTACATTTTTCCTTTTCAGAAATTTTGATTCATATCATAATGTGCTACAAAATGATACAGTGTAACATCATATAACATATAATAGCAGTATAGGCGCTCCACATGCGTAAAGCAGTTTTTATAAGGCATAAGTCCATCATTCTGTCAAGAATTAAAGAACGGCATGCACATATGAAATTCGTTATCATTGCCCGAGCGGAATTGCTGTTTTATTATAGCACTGGAATGAAAGCATCAGTGAGACTCGCTGAAGATCCGAAATTAGCTTTTCCAGATTGAAAAAAACCATTTGTCTTTTTGGTTGTCTTTAGAACAGAGCTCCACATTGTTTCTACCTAACTTCATCGGAGCTTTTATGACAGAGTTTTAATGATAGTCTTCAGCTTGTGAAAATTTGCTCTGCAGTTGGTTTTTGGTCACCTATTGCCTAAGATATAAACAGATGTCTTAATTGGAGTTCAAACTCTCTATTACATTATTTCCTGCTTATCATCGTGTATCAATAAGTCGTGTTGGAATAAATTTACCACTAACTTTAAATTTCTCTGTAAGAGTACCCTATTGGGCAACGGAGAATAACAGAAGAAACGAAACTTCCTAAACAACACGATAAAAGATAACTAATTCCACATCGAGTTCAGCTGCAATACTCCGAATTCAGACCGTTTAAGACAGTGGACATTCCGGGGGATAAGAACTGCCCTTGGATTGCCATTGAGTACTTAATCTGAAACCCATCGTAAATACCAGACATGTTAGTTGGGTATCGTATGTCCATTCAAGGCAGTCAGTCAAAAGTATTCGACGTTCTTGAAATATAGACTTGATTATTTTCCTCTAGTCTAATAAGCAACAGGAACAAGCTGAAAAACTCTCTCAACCGGTACACTACGAATTATACGGTAGTACATAGTAGATGTCAGTTGATGGACATAGGTGCCAATGGTGCGGTACTTTGCAATCTTCAGCTCTCCAAAACCAACATTCCTGACACGACTTTTTGTCAATATTATTAATTCGTCAGAGGCTTTTGTAGTTGTGAGATTCAATGCATATATTTTCCATACAGCCCAGCATTGTGACTAAATGCCGAAATGTGAACTTCGCTTCATTTTATTTAAGTAATTTATCAGATCTGGAGGCCCCTCTAAAATTGACAGATCATGAAAATTGCAGTGCAAGTTACTATGAGTACCACGGTTAATTCACCACTGACTATACCTACAACAGTACCATCATCATCATCATCATTATCATCATCATCATCATCATCCTCGTCATCTTTGCAACCGTCATCAGGCTTTGCTGTCACTGTTAGTGGAGCTCTAACTATTACTGAATAGAGCTTTTCTGTCCTCTCATCCCACAACTTTCTCCGAGTTCTTCCTTTCTTTGTTGTTGCAACTTGAAAATTGCAACAGCTATACGTCAATTTTATATAAAGAGAAAGTGGGTAATTTTCAGCAGCATATCAAACAATCTCCAATAGCACATGAGTGTTTTGAAATTATCCTGATAAAACTAAGTGTCTGGTCAACACTCACTAAGCATAAATTAACAACAAAATTTATCGAAAGTTTATGGATCAGGTGCAATTCATTGTACAGCCTCGCCAAACTGCTGGCTGCTGCAACTACTACATCACGTTGAAGTCCCATGTCTCACACGTTAAGATGATTCAGGAAATCTTCAATATATTAACAAGGACTGCCATTTCTTTATACTGATTCACGCCCATCTACCGTAAATAACTGATTAAGATGCAGCATATAGTGTATAGTAAACCATGGACTCGGTAGAAACTTAAATAAGTAGTGATCCTCTTTGTGTCTATGGAGAGGGACTGAATTTAACTATTTAAGACCCAACGAAATTCTACAAGGCAAATACTTCATAATGAGTTTACACAGGGGTACTGGCGCTTAGTACAAGCTTACAGCAAAGCCCTACCTATTCTCAGAGTGTTATGACAGTACCTTGTGTTATCCAGTTAAATAAAAAAGAAACAGAATTCGCATCTGTGTCTCGCTACATTTATTCAGGACACTCCCTTGCAACTTCTACACAATGCAGGCCACTTCAAGCCATGTTTATTGCAATAACTAGGTTTGACCCATACTGACCAAAACCCATTTTGCACTTGTGCAGAATAAAATTCAACAAATTTTCCGGGGCAACCTTCACATTTGTCATGCCTAGAAAAAACCCTGAATCGTCTTTTCCAATCCCGAATCGAGAAGATTGAGATGTAAATTTTCTACGGTAAGCCACGCCATCATTCAAAGACTGTGTCTGTGACTGTGTACTGCGTATTCCTAAGGGGGTAATTCTTCCCGCTAAAGCTTGTCCCGCAAAGTAAGATAGAGATACATATTGCACCTAGAAAGATTGGTGCAGAATATTTCGAAACTTATGCACGTTAAATGGTTAATAACATGATGTGTATTCCTTAATGTATTAGTTGGCGTCTATTATGAAAAGTTAATTAAGGAGAATGTTTTACGTTTGCTAAAAGAAATGACGATTCTGCATTAAGCCAGTTCTGTGTTCCTTGCAATATACTGCCTGTCCCCATTAACCACATCTCTGTCCCCTCGCTCTTAAGGTTTTTGCTTTATCCACAGACATTAACACGGACTCCCCTGAAATATTTTTCCCACTAGATACACGATGCATCGGTACTTTGTTGAGGTCGGATCAGTAGCATATTTACGAATAAAGAATTTCTCCAAAACTCTCTGCAACGTTCTCTAGCTTTACCAGTAAGCTTTTGAAGTCCTTTTTTGCTGACCATAGTTACGTCCGTAATGTCAAATCCTGATCTACAATACACGCAATACTCAGCACCGATTCCAGTAGCCTTCCACCGTCGATCACATCTTCACATTCGATACAATGGTTACAGCATTGTCATATTTGAATGTGTGAATATTGTCGCGTTAAAGTGATTTCGTTGTTCAATTCTTTGCTTTTGCATGCATTTGGAGGGGGCAATTATTAGAAGGTACATGAGACCTTCCCAGGAAAAATCGTTGTTTTTGGGGGCAGTAACTAACTGAAATCGAGAGGCAAATTTCCGGATATTGACCATCATCCCTTTAATTAGGTAGGAGGGAACACTATGCAAGATTACAAAGTATATGGATTTGTGCTGTTAACCAGTCAATAATTATGTAAATAAATCACTCAGTGGCGCTTAAATCATGCCAGTCTGATTTATGAACTATCTTGATAGAAGCACAGTTTGTGAGTTTATATTACGCTCTTCGCAAAATAATTCCTTTGCATGACAACATACGTAAAGAAACCAGCAAATAATTAAAAGTACATTGTAAAATTATTTTGCTTGCTTTACATCGGAACTGTTTTGTAAAGTCCATGTGTACCACTTAATGTTTGCTCACTGATATAAAACAATAGAAGGAAAACGAATTTGAGACTGCCATTTATTTCGACTCTCAGCCGACTAATGCGATTTATTTGTATAAATTGGACTTGGAATTATTTGTAATAGAACTGGCTGACTTCGTTGCTACAACAGTCCGTGTTCTTTGACCTTCCCTCGAATACTAAACTCTCTATGAAGCGTTTTTGTGAACTTCGTCAAACAACATTTCTGCTTAGCTTACATAATCTTTCTATCTAATTGAATAGAAAGACAATAGAGCAATAAACTTACAATTGTGTAATAAGCAAAAACAAAGCAAACATGGCGGCTTGACAGACCGAGCGCAGTGGTTATAAAAACAAGCAGGAAATGTTTTGCCCACGATTGCTAAAAGGGGCTTTTATTTTTTCAGAATCAGCATAAAATTGCGGTTCGAATGATATATAATACATTTCTGTGTTATTTAGTTCAAGGTTAAACCCTCCAACGATCGGCCTAATAGGCATCCTATCCTATGCCTGTATTAAAAGTAAAATATTGCAAATGAAGTTACTACGTCCACTGTTTAAAAGAGGTTGCGCCACTAGAAAGACGTTTTTTCTCAGGCTTGTCATTGTGACAACAGTACATTAAATATTACAAGATACGATTATATTTGTAGAAGCTGAATGGGGAGGGAAGAAGCCTAGGGCTTATGATATCTCCCTCCCCGAAATTTATGGATTTTGTAAATTTGACGCTTTACAAATTAATGAATTGGCGTGACATAACTATTGATAAAAAGAGAAATACAGTACATTATGGTTTCAATCTTACAAAATGCAACAGAATAACAGCAGTAGTAGCAGCAACAACAACGATCAAAAGTAGGGCACATCCGCAACAACAACAAACAACTTTGGCCAAGCAAGACGAGCGAAGGCCTTCAGGCAGATATGGCTGACTGATAAATGTCACGGCACGTTTGACTTATTGAATTTTTCATCGTTGTTCAGTCTAAGGGTTGTTGGTGAAAGTCAGTTTAGTATTTGGATTTGACGCATTTCAGAATTACATACATGAACAATCTAGTAGTAGTGCGCCTGTGGCACCGGCTTTGTCTGCGTTGCATAACAACATAATTGATAGGCCTAACATTTACCGTTATATCATCTAGATGTGGCTGAAATGTTCAGATTTCAGAGTAGGAGGTAGAGTAGGAGGGCCAAGACGTTCCTGACAAGTTCAAGACAAGAACACCCAGCTGTTCTATGCAGATATCAGTATCATTAGTGGACCAATGGGTAGTGGAGGTGCAACAGTTTATTGTTTGAATGGTAAGGGTCTTTTCACGGAGAAACCTTATTTTTGAATAAACGAAAAAGTATATTTTCATATATACGTAAGTAAATAAATACGTTATTAATTACAAAAAGGAAGTCCTCGATTGCCTTACCAGTAATTAAAATGGTTAATCTTCTTTTAAAGAGCTGTCGTCACAAGAAGTAACCATTTGCCACGTGTACAGGTAAGCTTTAAATATTGTTCGGGAATGTTTATTGATTTAAATATATCTGCTAGGTCTGCAAATTTTATCAGCTAGTTAGGTTTCCTGCATCAAGCAAGATAGTCTTTTTCTACTTAGTCTCGCAACAGACATTTAGCTTCTTATAGAGTTTCGACTGACAAAACTTCCTTTCTTAACCATAGTACCTATCTGCTCAGAAGCAGCCGCGTGTGCTCATGTGTTCACCACATAGTGAAACTTGCAACGTCCACGAATACTTTCAATACACAATGCAGATCCGTCCAGAATCTTAAAGCAAGTGTTAAACCACTGGTTCTCGATCCCGAGGAAATTCCTCCCTCGTGAGAAATTTGCAAATTGAAAGGAGGAAATTCGGCCGGCCGAGGATATTTCGTCAGGGGAGAACCTGGGGAGAAATGGAGATGCATACGTGTACGTCTGTGTAATGTAAGCATAATTGGCGCTAGGAAACGGTTCTGATCTTCTGTTTTTCTAAGAAGAACATCACCGTCCTCTTTTAAGAATGTTATAATGTGGCTTCAGCAAGAGGTTAGAAATTAGTCTCCCTGTTACCATTGCCAATGTCCGAAATTTGTTCGGAACCTTTTTGCTAAGGGAGGAATCGGAATACAAAGGTTGAAAATCGCTAGGTTAGACGAAGTATCACGAATTGTAAAAACCGGGGGGAAGGAGGGGGTCACTGAAGTAAATCCTATACTATTAGAATAAATCGAAAAAGGATCCATTAAATCAGAAAACTATAGTTAATCTGGAATTTATATCCTATGAATCTGGAACAAATCCGATAAGTACGTAATGATTCCAGTAAATCCAGAACAGATCCGATAACTCCAGTGAATGTACGACAATTTTTTAAAAAGAAGTTGTATTTTTATTCTCGTACACTTTTAGGGGAGTGAATCACCCCTCGGTAAAATTTCTGTATGCAGAGCCTTAACTTTCATCATAGCCCGGAACCTGGGGCCGTACTCCAGCATGTCAAGATGTCTGATCTGTACTCACCAAACACTATTATTCTCAAACCCTCTTACTTATTTCAAATAAATCGTAACAAAGCTCCCGCGGGTCAAAAAACTCTAAAGTAATCTCAAAATAATTTTAGAAATATCCTCCTTATCTTTAAATGATCTTATAATCCCAAAATATTCTCTAGTTCATCTCGTAACTCCCAAAAATAATCTCAATATGGTCCATAACGTAACTTTTTTCAACTAATTTTAAATAATTTGAAACAAATCAAAATTGTGGTTTCACTGGTAGAAGCAGCACACAAGAACCCATTTTCTTTATTGTACATAGCATTGGAGAGAACATTGAAATTAGAAAAGACGAATAGTGGAATCAAATAGTTTTTACTCTTAAGATTACATCAGATTAAGTGAACATTACCACACTATTACGTGATGGCCTTAGGATTCCAAGACCATTTTTGGTTTCTTCAAAGAGAAAAGGTTTCGTTTTCCAAAGCATTCGTGTCTCGTATAAAGGCGAAACACAAGGAATTGAATAAAGGAATGACAGAGAGGGCTGAAAAAAACAGTAAGAATTAGAGCAAAGAAGAGGCAGTGGTTACATGTCAAGCCGAAACATTGTTATATAGTTAAAAAATTATAGAACTCTGAAATATAATGGTATGATAGGTTAGTGTACGTTTTAAAAGATGTCATTGGTGACGTTACTGAATGAAGAAAAATGTCATGGATTTAACTTTTACGTTGTTAATATGGCATTGCAATAAATAGTATGAAAAGTTTATGTTTTAGGTTGACCATAACACTGGATACATCTTAATTATTCCTGATGATTTATTAAATTCGTTTTTGGATAGTGTAATTATTTAAAATCTAAACACATCTCTCAACCCTCATGACGGATACTAAGGGTTTTCAAAATTTATGATTGGCCACGCAAATGCATTGGCAAAGAGTTGCACAATTTATCCTTTACCTCATCCCTTACTTGAGCATTTTGATCTGAATAGCCTAGAAAGATAGGCTCGTAGCGCCAGGGGGTTATAAGGGGCTCAGCTCTTAACGTTACCGTCAGTGTTCCCAAAATTCTTCTCTCTAGATTCAACATCTATATCTTTCCTTAATCAGTTCAACAGACCGAAGAAAGGTCAGAAAGTCCTGCCCCTAAATTTCGTACTGTGGCTACGGGCCTATGGAAATGGCTTGTACCTTTCTCAGAAATGGTCCATAATCCCTCCAATAAGAGAAGATTAGAATGTGTGGCCAGTGTACTACGAAAACAACATTTGTAGTACAAGTTTATTACAAGCAAGTTTAAATTTTATTAAATGAAATTTAGATATACTGTCTTTACTGGAATTTGTTAATGAAAGAATGTTGTGAAAAAGCATAAAAGAAGAATTTCTAATTCTCAATATTGACTGCTTTTGGACGCCTAATGGACGCGGGGCATGGATTAAGTAGGGGGCGTGGGCCATTGCACGAAATGTAATAAACGCAGTGCTGAAATGAGCAGAGGTAATGGCAAGAATTTGAACTGAGCGTAAAACAAATGGCAACTTTTCACCTATACTGTAACAAACATGCCATTTGTCGTCTGTCCTCATTGTAAAACAATTCTGCGAATATGATTAAGCGCTTCAAATATTTTCACTGAATTAGTCAGGGTGCTTTGTGAGTCTGCAAAATGCCCATTCCTTCGAGCTCTGTTTATCAAATTCAAGATATCCTTACCAAACACAAGAAGGAAGAAAACGAAGAAAAGATTTGAAATCCAAGTGTAAGTATTGATTTCTCCAATGCGCTCTGAGCTTGTAGGCACTCACTCTTCGGTTTCTGATAAACGGGGGGTTGGACACAGTTTGGAAAATTGATAATCAGGTGGACGGTTGGAATAAACAGATGGTTAGAATAAATTTTGAAAGTTAATAAGCGGGGAATTGGTATAATTCGGACGCTAGGGTGTTGAAGAATATAGAAATTGATAAACGTTCTCCCGTTTATTAGAGACCAAAGAGCAAGTGTCTGCATGGATTAGAATAACGATTGTTAAATCACTCCAAATCTATAATTAAACAAAGAAAATGAAACAGCGATAGAGCTACGTTTCGAAAGATTCTTCCTCCATATTCAATCCGAAGGTGTCTATTTTTTCGTTGAATTTTTTTTTTCTGAGTCTTAGTAGATAAATTTCGTTTGAATAAGATAAGCATTTCGTACATACGTTGCGTGGAAAGTGTTGTCATTTCAATTATTCATTTGCAACATTTATTAAATTTCTTTCAAATGTTGATATCATGGATTCAATGTGGCTTCTTGACTTTTGAACCGATTATTAATTCAGCACTTATCTCGCGCCCACTACTCTTAAAGCAGGAGCAGTATTTGGTAATTAATAGGCAAGAAAACTGTGGTGACTAGGACTCAGAACAACTCCCGGGTATTATCTTTGCCCACCAAAGTCAGAAGCACCGAGATTTTTAAGGGTTTGTATGGAAACAGATTTTAATGTTTTATTGTAATGTTTAATAAGGGAGGAAATTTATTGCAATCTGGGGACGAATTAGGAGCAAGTGACATGAAGAGCGGGAAAATTTGAAATCTTGCTACTGTATGTGAAAAGACAAAGCATGTGGCTCGTACTCTTTTGACTGGAAAGTTGTTTATGAGTGAGGGGATAAGTGTTATAGATATTTGGAATTAGTAAGAGCTGGCGATAGTTATAGGTCTATCATGTGAATATTTGAAAAGCGGTAATTTGCCCTTTTGTGGCATATTTTCTTACAGTTTGCAAACTGAACCCTATGATATTTGTACCTTCTAGATTGGAGAAGTCTTCACATAAGGGTATACTTTTCTTTACTGTAATAAACAGAGGGATTAAGTTAAACGCGGGGGTTCGAATCAGTTTCAAAAACGTGGAGCTTGAAGAAACATCACATGTTATATTAAAGAGGAGAATTGGAATCGATTTTAAAAGATTAATCAACGCATGGTTATAATAAACGGAATGTGTGGAGTTTTCATAAATAAGTTTAAAGTTTAAAGTTCTAGTTTTCATTTTACTTAGATTATATTTGAATGCATGATGCCTTCTTTCATTCTGATGACCAAGAGAGCGTTTTGCCAAATCATAATTTCACAGATATTGAAGTATAATTAGGACAAGAAAACCAGAAACATTTATTAAGTCCGCCCCCTCCCCTTGCGTACGACTTGGTTGTGCCACGAGTGTAAGAGGTGGAGGTACACAGAAGTCAAATCTTTTATAAACTTAAATGGCACAAACTGAATGAAAGAATGCAAATTTTAGTCCTTTTTTGCAGTTGTTTTACGTTTTGAGGGTACAAATTGATGTAAGTGATGGAATGTCAATTTACTCTGCGATATGTCCTGCGAAGAAGTTGGCATTATAAATTTTGATGAAATAATAAATACCAAAGTACGACGGTGGTTGTAAAGACGGAGATATTAACATTACTAAATTGGAAGTGAAAGTGTTTTGCCCAATCATTGAAGGGCGGCCTTTGGGTAACGATTTGTTGTAAGAACCTTGCCTTCAATTGCCTCGAACTAGAGTCTTTTTGCAACCACATAGTGCTTGTGCTTGAGTTTAGGGGGAGTTGTAACAAAGTAGTCCGACAGCAGAATTTACAGAAATTAACAAATTTAAAATATAATAAGGAGTGGGTAAACTTTGTTTGTCTAAGTGTTAAAAGAAAATGAAAATTAATAGAGAAGGTGATTTGTAGAAGGTATTTTCCAAAGGTGATATAAGGGTAGTGGTCAAGCTTGTTAGGGTGTTGCTGGCAATTTTACAGACGATAGAACGGTCTAGGTTTTACTTCATAGAGACGTTTCAATCTTTATGTCCGTTTTATCTTTTAAACAAGCAGTGCTTTTTCGTCTCGAGAACGTAAATGAAAAAAACTAATGACATTTTGTGAGATTGGTTTACGATAACTGACATTATAACAAATTGATAATGTGTTCATAAAGATAACAGCCAGCATTTTTTAAGTAAGTAAACATATTGAGAAGTATTTCCTTTTTAATTAAACGTCTCGTCAAACGTAAATGTGCACTTCTTCAGATAAATACGAAACTTAATGCATATGTGGATGAAAATTGTCATCAAGGAGAGAAAATTGATGATCACTACGCAAATGTGAACCCACTCATTAATAAGGGGCAAAGGAAAGTTTTAATAATTAAAGCGGATCATGTCATTCTACAAGACAAGTAGGCCTACGAAGTTAAGAAATCGCATTGAATCAGTCTATGCCGTAGAACATTAGTATGCATTCCAAAATGTTACAGCTGAATTATTTAAATAACAACACTTTCAGCGCAACAAACTAAAACGAGCAGAAATCTTGGTCAGAAGATAAATATTCTATTGAAGCTTACAGGAAATTGATACTGCCTCGAACAACGAGGATGTGGGTTAGATATTCTTTCATTCCTCTATAGAACACAATTTTTGTCTGCTCTCGTAAACTCATCAGACGAAAGTGAAGTAGAACACTTTCCACTCAGAAGTTGTGGTTAAATAGTTACATCACCAAAATGACATGTAATTTTAGTCGCCGGTTGTCACGAAAACGCATGCGCTATCAGAATATAAGCAAGAGAACTGGAGGCTACTGGAACTTATCACAACTTCCGGGTATTTTCTCTGCCCACCAAAGTCAGAGGAATCGAGATTTTAAAGGGTTTGTATGGAAATGGACTTTGATGTTTTACTTTCTTATACAAAGACAGAGAAAGCTGTGAATTCGAGGTTTAGTAGTAAATATAGCATGGGTGCCTAATAATGCATTTTTAAGAGAATGTACTGCAGAAATAAAGACTAACGACGGAGGGAATATACTGGAGTCTGGGGACAAATTATAGCAAATGAGACGAAGAGCGGGAAGTTTAAAATCTTTCAATGTGAAAAAAATTTACTCTATAGAGTAGAAATCGTTTTTCTAGGGGAAGGAGTAAATGTTAAAGATATTTGGAATTAGTAAGAGCTGACGATGGTTAAAGGCTATTATTTGAATGTTTAGGAATGATAAATTTGCAAATTTGGAGTTATGTTTTGTTCTCTAAATATATGAGGATTAAACATAAATTCTATGTTGTGTGTCCCTTGTACACTCGACACCCCTTCAGGTAAGGAATAGTTATAAAAGTTGTTTTGAAACTGGATGATCTAAAGAATCTTATAAACTAAAATGTAAACGTTTTTTAATGACTTAAAATTTGAATGTTTTGTTTAATTCATCTACATTTATCACATTTTGTAACTCTCATGAAATCCTGAGTACAGTAAAATTCCCACTATGGAGAGCCCTCCCGAATATACCCCCGCTGATATAACGTTTTCGATTGGTTGGAGCGAACTGGTGTGGAGGTGTGACCACAAGAACTACTACCCCCTAATATAGGAGCCCCTGTAAACTAATCAAAATATCCCTTCGTATAAGGCCCCCGAATATAAGCCCAGGGCCTACATTTGGGATTCTGTGTATTGGATCCGAAATTGTTAGTGCAAAAGGCAGTGATACTGAGTGAGCATAGGCAGAGTATATATAGAGCCTTTGTATAAACTTTTGTTCTTTTGTGAGATTTCACGCAAAAGACACCCGAATATATGCCCATCAAAAATGCTTACGAACCTCTATAAGCACAGGGCTGATATTAGGGATTTTACGGTATTTTGTAAAGGCTTTGATGGTTGGCTTTAGAAAAGGAGAGTCACAGACACCTTTGCAAAATGGCTGATCTCAGCCTCTAACCTGCAGACTTATGTCATGGTCATCTCTGCATTTGAGTATTCAAGATTGAGTAATGCAGACCAGGTCTTCATTCTGGCCAAGACCATTGCACAAGACATTAGTTATTAAACTTTGAGGGCTGGGTATGGGCTTGAACGTTTTTCCTAAGTTAAGTTTTTCGGTGGCAAAAATGACAATTAAAGCACTGAAAGAAGAGTAAAAGAAGAAGACGCCTTTGTGAAATCATTATGTCTGAAGATACATTGGAATAAGAAAACCGAACCGAGAGACCCTCACCTTCCTTTTATCTGCGATTTGCTTACGCGAATTTACCTGCGACTTGCTTACGCGAATTTAAGAGGTGGAGGTATACACACTTCATATCGTCAGAACACAAATTAAATGAAATATATTTTTTGTGCAAAAGTTGGTGTTATAAATCTTGATGAAATAATATATACCAAGGCAATGGTAGATGCATGAGCTATTTCGTAATTTGATATAATGATATTCGGATCGCTCCATATAGAGATGTTGGTGGTTGTCATGAAGGAGATATTGATATTACTTAATTTTAGAAGTAAAAGTGCTTTGCCCAGTCTTTTGTTAGTGATTATGGAGTAGGGACTCGTAGAAAACTGGCCTTCAATTTCCTCCATTTCGTTAGAGTGTTTTCACAAGCACCTAGTGATTTTGCTTGATTTTAGGGGAAGGCGGCAGAAAAAAATGTTGGAGAAGAATTGACAAAAGGTAACAAAATTGAAATAAAATGAGGAGTGGGTGATTTTATTCATTAAAATATTGAATGTCAGTGAAAATTTATAGGGAACGTGATTTGCTTTATGTGTTGTACTGTAAGGGCCGTCATTCTAGTTGTAAGGGAATTGTTGACAATTTTAGGGACGATATCATGGTTAAACTATTTACTTTGAAGGGACGTTGTAAGTTTCATGTTTATATCACTATTAGAAGCCACTATTTTTGTTACCAGAAATAAATAATGGAAGTTAATTGGAAATTTTTGAAAAATTGCCTTACAAGAAAGTTGGGAAAAGTAAGATACACAGAGTAGCCCAAATGTTGGTAGTGAGTCAAACTTACTGGGAGATCAAATTATTAGTTTATTGAAATTGAAAATTACAATTAATTACTGATTTGTATATTGTAGGCCAGACATGATGCTGGAAGGGAACATCAATATTGAGAGATTGGTTGTAATGTACGCTAATGCATGGTTGTGGAGTGATTCACACGTTGATAATTCACTTATAAAAACAACAGCCAATAACAGCTAAGAATCTTAAAAGAAAGATACACATATTTAGATTTTCTACCTTTTTTATGTAAGGTCTCGTTAAAGATAACAGTCGACTTCGTCCGTGAAATGGAAAATTAATTGCATAAGTGCATGAAAATCATAATGTGGTAGCAGAGAAAAGTTAATAGTCTTAAGGTTACACTATGCAAATATGAACACAGTCATGAAGAAAGAAATAGTAAGGGAGTGGTTATAGTTAAAGAGGGTTAAATAAAGATTAAAAAACAAATACAAAGAAGCAGATTGCACATTGTTGTCAGTACAGGGCTGCGATTGTTAACTAGTAACATTATTTGAATCAGCAGTTCACTGCGGAAATTGACCCAAGAGAATATTTGAGGGTGATCAAGTGGTCCTTAATGTTTGGTTGATATTGATCGTGATAAAACTGACATCGGAAATGTTGTTTAGCAATTTAAGTGCAGGGGCCAAAATTCCATTAAGGAAGACATAGCCCTCTTATCCCTCCGTTTGGCGTGATCCTTGTATGAATGTAGGTAAAAATCGCTAAAGAAAAAGACCCTATGGAAAAAATCCCTAAGGAAGAAATCCCTAATGGAAAAAAGCCACCTATGAAAATATCTCTAAAGAAAAATTCCCTAATGGAAGATATCCCCTATGAAAAAAATCCCTAAGGAAATATTCCCCTTTGGCAAGAATCCCTAAAGAAAAATAACCTCTTGGGAAAAATCCCTAAGGGAAGTATCCTTAAAGAAAAGAGCCCTACAGTAAAAATTGTACTTTTTCCGAAGTTCTAATCCACTGTAGGTAAAAATCAACCGAACAGAACGGAGTCTCTGCTCTTCAATTGTTGCCATGATATTTGAATGACTTTTTTTCAAAATAGGTTCAATGATCGTTCTGCTCTGCTGCAAAATTTATTTTATTAGTTCTCAATAGTGACTGACTGTTATAATTTTTGCCTACATTTTTCCAATGGCCGACCGATAGAAAAATTCGAAATGTTTTTGTAATGGTTTGATCACTTAGCCAGATACTCTTGTTGTTGTATGTATAACCAATATTCAGACAGCGATCGTAATTTCATGAGCTCACTTGTGACGCAAATTTATTTTGAAGTTCTGCATGCTTGCTAGTTGGTTTGCTAATAACTAACCTTAACCCATCGCCATGAACAATTTTATCATTAGCTTAATATGAGTTTCATCAAACTTGAAAAACTGGTTGTGAAGACACACTTTCATCATTAAATTTATGTAAAGTATGTAATTACAGCCGAACCTGTCTATAGCGGACACCTGTGGTTCCTGTAAAAAGTGTCCGTTATTACCAGGTGTCCGCTATATAGAGGTTTTCAACTATATCTGCCTAATTTAGTTAATCCTAATTAATTTGCGCATATCATACAAGATGATGGTACTCGTATTAGTGTGCCAAATGTTTATCGGGCCAATCTCACGGCAGTGCCATCGAAAATACATGACCCATCTCAATTATTATACCCGCCTGAGTGAATTACGTCTTAACCTATTGGAAAATAGCCTCCCTTTGGCCAGGCTACACTACTTATTGGGGATCGAGCTCATCCCAGAGAAGCATCTCATGCTAGAGATCTTGTCAGTTAGCCATAACTTAGTGCCCTTAAAAACAGTCATTATTTTGCACCAACCAGCATAATTTGTAGTATGTGTACCAACGAAAGCTCATCGTGCCCTTACGAGATGTTCATGGTTAGGGGGGTTTTACCTAGCAATGACAGACGTGGATTTTTCCTTTGGGTGTTTTTCCTAGGGGGATCTTTTCCGTAGGGATTTTTTCAATGGTGGATTTCTTCTTTAGCGGGTTCCTCCTGGGGAATTTTCTTTAGGGATATTTTCCTATGAGAATTTTTTCCATTAGGGATTTCTTCCGTTGAGATTTTTTCCGTAGGGATTTTTTCTTTAGGGTTTTTACAGAATACCTCCTTGTATTAGTGAGTGTAGCAGGGTTGGCATTATGAATCACGAACATTCCTTTACAAGAGAAGTGCAAAAAATTATTAAAATGTCAAGATATGGGAAAATGGGATCTGAGAATTGGGGATCCTTTAATACAACTCTTTATCCCAAGCCGTGCTTTAATGGGTTCCTCACTTAGATATTTTATTTTTTAAAATTAGAACAGAGGTCTTGATTTACTCTAGTAAATCTTTATTTGAACATTTTTTCACATACAATCTTTTTATTATTAAACTTGTAAAATTAAGTGATCAACGTATTTGTAATAGTTATCCCACTAAATTTATTACTTCATGTTTAAATCTTATCTTAAGGAAGTTATGTACACCTCGCGAGGTAGTTTGATCAGTTCTCAAACGTACCATAAGGCCTCTGCTAGCCCTCACACATTTACCTTGTATATCCTCCGATATAAATAGTCATAGATCCAATGGTTTAATACGACGTGATGTCATTTGTGTAAACGACTTCTAGAATAGACAGCAGAAGATGAAAATTAGAGGCTTAGTAGTGAATATCGCGTGGGTGCCTAATAATGTATTTTAAAGAGGAGGTAATGCAGGAATGAAGAGTGATAAGGAAGAAAATATATTGCGATCAGGTTACTAATTAGTGGCAAGTGACACAAAGAGCCTGAAAGTTCATAATATTTCTATGTGAAGATATGAAGTATGTAGAACGTTCCCTATAGACTGGACAACCGTTTATTAAGGAAGTGTTATACGTATTTGGCATTAGAAAGAGCTGGCGATGGTCATAGGCTATCATCTGAATGTTGAAGAAACCGTAATTTGGACTTTGGGGGTATGTTTTCTTATCTTATCTCAAAATATATATGGGTAAAGTATGACCTATTTTGATTGTACCTTTTAGACTGAGGAACTTTTCACGCAAAGGAATAGTTTTATGTGATATTTTTATAAAACATGGCCTGTGGATTTTTATAGACTATCTAAGTATTCTTTATAATCTTGAGAAAGAAAGCACGGGAAGAATATTGAACGGAAAAGAGAGGGATCTGTCAATTCATTTTGTCAAAAGGTGCATTATCTTTTGGAATAAGACAACTGACAAAGCTGTTCAATTCTTCTCTGCCCCATCCTCCCCACTGTGTGCGGCTTGGTTCAATCTCCTTTGCATATTCTGTACTTTTTTTGAGTAAAAATTGATGTGAGTGACTCAAAGAGGAAATGGAAATTTATTTACCATTTTCTTCCAAAGAAGTTAGTAATGGAAATTTTGATGGAATAGTGAATACCAAGGCAATGCCAGATGATTCAGTTACTTCATAGTTTGATATAAAAATTATTAAATTACTCCATATTACTGATGGTTGTGGTGAAGTATTAATATGACTTAATTGGAACTAAGATTTTTTGCTCGTTTATTTAATGGGTAGTCTTGTGGTAAGGATTCGTTCTAGGAAGCTTTCCTGCTATTGTTTCCCCATCTTCTTTATAAAATTTGGTATTCAATATTTTTGGCACGTCTTTTACATTTTTACTAGATCTTTTGTTCCCAATTAGAGTGTACGTGTAGTTAAATATTCTTTGGGTATAATTTTAGGGGGAGATGGAGCAAAGTAGTTGTGAAGGAGAATTTTAAAGAGTTAGCAAAATGAAAATATAACGATGGGACGGTGAGTTTGTTTATCAAAAGGTTAAATGAAAGTGAAAAATAATAGGGAATGTGATTTTGGAAAGGTATTTTCCGATTGTGCTAGAAGGGGGTAGTGAACGTCTTTAGGGAGCTGTTGACTATTTTACACATGTACAATGGTTACTTTTTAGTTTAGAGGGACGTTTTAGGTGTTCATTATGCCTATGAAAAGGCAATGGGTTTTGTTCCCCCGAAAAAAAAAGGTAGGTGCATATTTAGATTTTTTTTAAGAAAATAGTTATAGGACAAAGTTGGGGGAAATTTTGGAATAACCTCCTGCAAGTAAGCTACATAGAGTAGTATTCCGGGTTATAGCAAGCCATAACCACCAGGACGACAAGTAATCAGTTAATTGAAGTTGAAAATCATAATTAACTATTAATCATGACATCTGCGATGGACAAGCTAGTTGGAAAACGAATTTTAATATAAAGACAAGTGGCAAGCACAAGGCGCATAGATGAAACATAGTTACTAAACATTATTTGATGAGGTTTAACTATTAATTATTATCATTGCAGGTATCATCGAGTTAGTTTCATCAGTTTCTAAACTTATTGTAAGTTTTTCCTGCCCTCCAGAGGTTTTCATTCTTTAGAAAATAGGAAACGTGTCATTAGGGTATGTACCTCCGCTTTTCCACGTCTTCATAAACGTTTTATTCTCACCCCTCTTGTCTTCTCCACATTTTTCAAAGTATAATAATAGACGGGATCCTTAAGTTCTAGTGACCTTGGAAATATTAGTAAAGTTTAGGCCTAGTGTGACACCGCTTTGTGGGGCAGACGCCTTGCTGATGCCATAGTCACCTTTCTGATCGAATCTTCTCTCGAGTTCTCAATTTTCAAAAATTCTAAAATTCTAAAGTTCACTCTCCTGATCAAAGCCTCAAAGGAAGCCTACTCCTTATGAAACTGAAGTCGAATTTGCATGCAACAATAGACTCAACACCCTTTCACAGTTCTAATTTCTCCTATGAGGCTCATTTAATTTTTCTTCGTTACTATCCAGTTTGTTTGTTTAGCCTACTTCGTTCTTAATTATCGTAGTTGCAAGTTTGTTATACCCTGATTTGTTGAATACAACGAGGGCTTGGTTTATTTGATATACTATCATATATCTTCATAAATATTTAATATTCTTCAATATGTTACATATGCACATGAATTTATCAGAGGGATATTTCCCTTTGATCACATCTCTTGTTGATAAATTCGTTCTGACTGGACAGGTGCAACAGAAATTAGAATGCTACTGTGGCGGGAAAAACTACCAGGGTTTGAGTCATGTGATATTGTGCCATGATGTTCAAAGAAATGTGTGATGGAATGCTCGAGGAAAGCTGTAGAAACTGTCTACAACCAGCTGCAGTAGAAACATACTGTCTCACTAGTTTCAGAATGTAATAAATAAGTTGAAAATATGGCTTGAGACCGGAACATACAACAACTGGGAGATGGTGGACGATGAATGAACACGTTTCTTTGGAGGAACACAATATGCATTGAGAGGAAAATACTAGTGATGAAAGATTACCAGGCACCGGATTACCAGGCAGTGTCAGCTACTCCAATGAAAGTCCCAATTATATATAAAGAACATTGATGACAGAGACGTGGTAAGTATTTCTGTGTCATTATTACATTTGTTGATTCAGGCTCGCAACTAGAAATTTTGTAGGTCCTGCGACGGTAATACAGTATCGGACCCCCTGTTGATTTGGCTTTAAATAACTTCCAATGAATGAACACAGTTACAATATAATTGTATAGTATTACTAAAGTACCTGGTACATGCCAGCAACTTGTGACCAGTAATGAAAATAGCCGTGGATTTCATTTTGGCTTTACTTCTTTGCCACATCGCTTCCACTCAAAGCGGATTTTGAAGTTGCGATCGATGATTCAGTTGGAGGTGCCGATGTAGTGCAAATTATCTTGAGTTTCTGAGCAATAATGCTGGATTAACTCAATTCTCACAGTCAGGAGGCTAACATACATTTCGGAGCATCGGTAAATGCCTATTTTCCGTACGATTTCTAACGTGATGTTATGATAATGTGCGTTTAAAGTGAGCGGATGGTGGGTGCCAATTGACCAGTCATAACTCCCCGGAAAATGCGCGAATCAGCTAAATGACTTTATAATGTTTTAGCCCAGTTATTTACCTATCTATTGATATATAAATTATATATATATATATCATTAAATGTTATGTCTATTAATTATTATGATATATAGTGGTACCGAACTTCAAAAATCCGCCTCCACTCGATTTGTTCTAACTCCTGTATGTGGGTCAACAAAATGAGCTTTGCCCATTCATTTCAAATAACTTAATGTTATGATTTAATTATTTCACAAGTGTGGCATTCCCACTTACTTTTATATCCTCAGCCTGACTCACAATTTTTAAAATCATCGAATGAGTGGAAACAATGTTTATATAAATACTGTTTACATCCACATCGCCAAGAAGTTTACATCCACTCGTTATTTCGGCGGTGACCAACGGGTGTGTATCTCCCATAGGGAACGAAATCTTTAGTTTTAGTGATCAACTTCTGTAAGTCTCCTTTGCGAGAAATATTTGAAAGCATATATTCCTGAAACCACATAAAATTTTAACATTTGAAGACTCTAGATTTTATGCAGGTAACTAAAATTTTGTTAAATTTAAGTTTGGTACGGAAATTTCAAACAAATAACAATAGATAAAGTAAACAGGACAAATTTGTAGCTTATTCAATTATATATGAGAAAAGATCATAATTAATCCTACACAATCAAGGACTTAGCGTCATTCTTTGTTCTTGAAATATCTCATTAACCTTTCAAGGTAAACTTTACTAGCTTTTGTAGTTGGATCTGTTTGTGTTTCCGCTTACCTTCGTAACTCAGTGGTACTTTTAATTACCGGATGCTTAACGTTCTTCCTCATTTATTTCTCACATTGAATCCGCTTTTGGCAAGTTTTTCTTTCAAATCCAAACATTGGTTGTCTCATGGGATGTTAATCTAAAGATCATTCTAGTCATATGCGTAGAGAGCAATAAAATGGAGAGGGAGACGAGGGGTGGGTGGGGTTTTGGATGGGTGGGTAGACAGAAAGAGATGCATCACCTCTTTGATAAAAATTTCTAACTAATACATAAGTTACATAACTAATGTTCCACATTACAGCATATTTTCTTCACATTGTTTTATCATCTCCTGAGAAGGAAACACACTCTGTCCTGAAGAAAATGGGTCAGAAATTTGCCCCTTCTTTCTGAAAGAGAAAATAGGCTACTCTCTTCTAAAGGGGCAGTTTCATCTGTAAAAAAGTTATATGTTGGGAGCTTTTGGTGGCAGAGGCACAATGGCCCCTTTAACTAAGTACATACAACTATAATTCTAAATTTTATTAGTAAAATTTTAAACAAGTAAGCATATTCATGAATAAATGAATGATATGGGTATAGGAAATGTTTGTTCGTATTGAGGGTACAATTTCTTTGGGTAGGCAGAGGGCAGGCAACATCTCCCTCTCCTGGTGGAAAGTAAGGCAGTACTTTGAGTTCATTGGCACAATCACCTTTAATTTCTTTCTTCAATAAATACTGTTTATTGACACAAAATGCAAAGTGGATGCAGTTTGTTTTATTTGTAGGGTATGCAGGGCTAGCCTTATTTAACTCAAGTGATTAAGATAAAGTGACTTCATTGAGAAACTTTTTTCCAATGTGTGGTTCCAATTTATTTTCTGAGTACTAGTATTGGAGTGATAGGCAAGACACCTCTCTAAGATGTATAAGATTGTAATATCAATAACCATTTTTTACATTTTGGAAACTTGCACTCAAACTATGATGCAACGAGGACTGTCAGCGGTGCCCATGACCACATACAAACATGACTGATAGACCTGATCTGAAACATGAATTCTACTATGGTATGACCCCTTTGTCCTCCCAGTGGACTATCAGTGATGACCAACAATTCTTATTAATAATGTATGCTTGTATAACCAGTATCCATAGTTTAGTACTGAAAAATACAAACTCAAAACTAGAATTTGTGACTAATAATGTATTAGCTGCCAAATACAAACTACTGATATACACATTACCAATTTGATATGGTATCATAATCAATTAATAGAAAGTTCATAAAACAGATAATTATTTTATCTTTTAACAGATTTTATGTATAATCCATTAGTAGGATGAATAAAAGAACCTCTTGGGTCCTAGTGTGCCTCAGACTGAACCAAAATGTCTTGTTCTAAGTAGTAAACACCTTCTGCACAGCCAAATATTTTCTCCCCTTATAAAAGGAGTAGAAACCTGGCTACATTACCATAGAAAAGTCGAGGTTATCCAGTGTAATTTGTTAGGCTGGTCAGCATGGTACATACTATATGGCATAGGTACCCTTATTTCCTAGACTCCTCCAGAAAGATGGGCTGAATCATTCAAAATCATATACTGTGAGTAGCTTTAACAGTAATATATATGCAACTTTGTTAAGAAACACTCACTCTGGGCAAACATCAGCTACTTGAAGACTGTAACACATTGCATCTTGAGAGTTTTTTGTACCAGTACACAGCATTGCAGAATTAATATAACACCCCTTATAATTGACTTTACCTTACCTTACTAATTGTTTAACATGACTTTTCTACATCAGATGTATGTTGCACATGGAAAGTGCATGTCCAAGTTAGAATGTTACTAACAATTGGAATCATTCACAACCGAAGTCTCTGTTAGAATGGAAATGTGAAAGCACCAATTCGACAAATGCTTAGTCTTCTTTGATGCTATTTCACTTTCAGACATCCATGACAAAATAATGTCTTATATATGTTTAGCCTATTATTATAGTAAGTATTTAATTATATATTTTCAAAAATTCCAATGTAGTATTTTTGATGAGAAGTGCCCAAAATTGAAAGAATTGCAAATATTGATATTTAAACTTTAGGAACTTGCCAAAACTATATTAAGATGCTATTTAGCCCTACTTGTTATGTTGGAAGTCTGTACCCTCTGTAACCAAAGTCAAATCTTTGGAAATGATTTCATATTAAACTTATAATAAATAAATAAGATTGTAATGACTTTTCCATCTAATTTTTAATCAGTGAGTTTGCTATTATTTGAGTTACAGTGGGTCTGTAGTAACACATCAGCCATAAAAGATTATTGTGAAGACTCTTTTGTTCCTAATGAATAGTAGCTCAACTGAGTTCTTTGTGATTTACCTGTGATGAATGATCAAAGCATCCTGGTGCTAATTATAAAACTATTTTAGATGGATGTTCTTAGACCACTATGAATATTATATATTCAATACAATACTAAATGTATCCACTTCAAAAGGGAAGTAAGACAATATTTGATGCAAAATGATCCTTCATATTACATATCAGACTGACTTACCAATAGTATAATGTTGAGCAGAACCCACATCTTGTCAGCGGAATTAAGGTGCACATCTGTTAATTTTTTTTAGAATATATGTATACTTAAGTGCAGATAAGATTTCTTGATTTTTATGAAATAGAGAGGAAAAATGCTCTTCAAATTAAAAAGGTGGTATTAAATGTTAAAAATTATATTATTTGAAAACTTTCTCATTTTCAATATATCCCTTTCACAGTGGCTCTTATAACAAGTATACAAGATTTATAAGGAAAAATACATTTTCTCTGTTAAATATAAGCACTATGTCCCTAATTTTTTCTCTAAGTTCTCTTATTCTTTACAGAATCATTTAAGAAGGGTCTGAATTAGTGTTCACATATGTTAAAGTGATCTAAGAAAGTATTCTTTAAATTTGAAACGTTATGTAGTAAGAACGTCTCTGATTCTCTGGTATAAATCATGTTTGATCATACAACAAGTAATCATTTCCATATGTACAACAGACAAATATATAAGAGTAGTTTAAATTGCTTTATAATGAGTAACATCTGTTGTATCATAGATATTGTTGAGATGACAGAGATGAGGAACTAATTATTACTAATAGGGAACTGGTAAACTGAAAGGAACATGAGTATAGTAACTCATCATTATATCTCCCTTCTAAGTTTCAAAAAGTTACTATAATACATAATAATTAGCAGGCATAATCATTTTGCATTGTAGGCACTTTCCTGGTACATTACAAACATCATAGTGCAGATGCAGCAGCAGCAGGTAGGGATTCTGTCATCCCCCTTTGTGCCCTGAAGAAAGGGATACTTATCCTCATGAAATATGAAATCATAGTTGCTCTCCTTACTTTTATGTAAATGGTGTTGATTACAGTGATAGTAATGACTTTAATCATTAGAAATAATGTAAGATGTATGAGTAGATGCTTTACTACTAACCTTGAGTTTAATGCCTCAGTTTAGAATGTCTTTAACCACTTTACCAGCATCTTCTGCTAGACCATTGTATTGACTGTAGCAAGGATACCCTTTAAGCCACTTTTATGCAAGCATCACGTAAATTGTAGGGAAAGAGAAAACACTTTGGTGAAAAATAATTTTTTATGGTACTTGATTTTTGTCATTCATCAACACAAGCATTAATTAACGATGGCCCTAAATAATGTTTGATCATTAACTAATGTCCTTTAAAATGTATTTTTGGGGGTGGTCAGTTAGAAGTGGGGGAATTTAACCCAGAACATGCCATTGAGCTTAAAAATGTTTTCCGTTTCTTTACGTTTGTTATTTTATTAAAGAAGAGGTGATTGTCAATACTTACTTACTTTACTTTACTATACTCGACCACAGTCAAGTATGCCTTCACAATATTGCGCCATTGGTCTCTGTCTTCCATAAATCTGGGTAGATCTTTCAGATCCATCAGTGTTCATGTCTTTGGCTATGCAGTCAAGGTAGGTGAGTGGTCTTCTCCCTCTGCTCGGAAGTTGGAGGCGCATGCAGATAACATCGGAAACGATTTGGTCTCTAGATCTGTAGCAATGCCCTGCAAATCGCATTCTTCATTTGGCTACGACTGAGGAAATTGGGGGAATGTTACCATAGATTTCTTCTTTGGTTTTGCGTTGTTTCCATGAGATATTTTGAACCCTCATGAGGAGGCGTGTGTATGTGCCGTCCAGATGTTTCTGTAGTTCTTTTGTCATAGTCCATGTTTCAGAGCCATATAGCAGTGGACCCCTGGAGGACAGTGTTGATAATCTCTGGACTCCTTAAAGTTTTAAAATGTGTTGCCGAATGCCCAGTGAGCATTGCGAGAAATTTTTTACAGAGTTTTATCTTATCAAGCAGTGAAGTTTATTGTTATAAAAAAATATTATTTCTTTATAAACTCAAGTCTGAATATTTGAAAAAGTTTGCTGAAACCTTATCATTAACTCTATGTGGTTGGACATCTTTGATTAAATATTCAAAACTGTTATTACCAAAAGGAAATCTAGTTAAACTGACTCCAAAAATTAATGAATGCGAATTTGTGGTGCATATTGGAGAAGATTTAGATTGAACTAGACCAAGTCTCATTCCATTGACCCCCCTACCCCCTGATCTCCTGATAGAAAGGTGCCATGAGTTCCAAACGTTTAAAGACAATAACATTAATTTATAAGGACTTTATAAGGATTTTTGCTTTTACGCATTCACCTCAAATTCAGGCCTCCTTCAACATGAATAAACAGTTGCAAAGTTTCTGACACCCCCAGGTCTACTTAGATGGGGTAACAACCGGTCTAAGAGCTGCTGATTGATTCCAACATTCAGACTACAAAGTTTGGTTTTAATTGGATTTATCATGAAAAACAGACTAAAAGGTTCTTTTGCCTCCTGGGTCCACCCCAAGAGGGGTAACAAATGGCCTTAAACTGCATAGAAAGATGCCAAGGCATTTGACGAGTCTTCACACCAAATTTGGTATCAAAATAGGGAACATGCACACACGCACAAATACACAGAGACAAGTGCAGACACATACACTAACCAGGGGGAGGTACTTTTGGTCAATACCTGGGCAAAAAGTGGGTACTTTTTGTCTTGAGGAAAAATTTGACCAGAAGGGCGACCACCCCGAAAACTTCATCAAACGTATCTAAGGTACTTTTGGGTTTGTGGTAAAATTAGCAACCCTCACCCCCACCCCCTCTATTTGATCACCATACTCACATCTTACGTTTTATCACGCTATAAAGGTTCCTAACTAACAAAGCCCTGGTTGTAGTGAACTCCTTCTAATTCGTCCATACTATATATATAACCAAATCATTCTCAACCAAAAATATCTCATACTAATGCTAAATGGATGGCAATAAACTTAGACTATTCGTTTGTTAGACAGAAAATAAACATTTAGACACCAAGAATGTAAAAAGGTATTGCTGCAAAATGCATTGCTCCAGAACCTAGTCTTGGAAGAAGAACAATTTTGGCAACTAGTTATTTGTAATGTAAAAACTTAGAGTAACCCTCGTGGCCCATCCTCTGCCTTATGATTGTGAGATTTCATGTGAGATGTAATTTACTTCAAATTATTTTGTTCCCTGCAGAGATATTGTAGAACAATGGGGTACATGATCATAGTGTTATTTGTTGCAGTGCGTCTTATAAGAGTTGATCCACACTCAATAGACTCTTTTCCAAATAAACTATTTTTAAAAGAACAGTGCCCAATACAATGACCTTTGGAAGCGACTCCCTTCAGTATGCGACAATTGAAACTGCAGTTTCAGAATAGAAACAGCAAAATTGTTTTAAAAGTGAGAAGTATGTAAAAGTATATGGGCTGTCCTTGTACATAATCTCAATAGGTTCAGCTTTGTGCATTATCTTGCAAATATGTTCCAAATCCATCCAAGTCCTGCCAAAATCAACACAAGTAATTGATAGTACAAGAGGTGGACTGTTACATTACTTAAATTCTCAGAATCCAAGAATCACATCTGAAAGGTGTTGTATATTATCCTGGAGAACCGCGTGGCATCAGTTCCAGACACGAGAGAGGACTAACGTAACTGTATTTCTGTCTTATCTCTTGAACA